>CASHTG010000012.1:4200000-4464239 GCA_949357655.1 Parascedosporium putredinis | reverse complement strand
ATTGTACTTCGTTCAGTTACGTATTGCTCCTAACCCTAACCCTAACCCTAACCCTAACCCTAACCCTAACCCTAACCCTAACCCTAACCCTAACCCTAACCCTAACCCTAACCCTAACCCTAACCCTAACCCTAACCCTAACCCTAACCCTAACCCTAACCCTAACCCTAACCCTAACCCTAACCCTAACCCTAACCCTAACCCTAACCCTAACCCTAACCCTAACCCTAACCCTAACCCTAACCCTAACCCTAACCCTAACCCTAACCCTAACCCTAACCCTAACCCTAACCCTAAGGGGAGGTATTATATTATAAGTAGCCTAGAAGAAGGCCTAAAGGGCAGTGAAATTTAGTAGTAAAAAGGTAGATCCTTAGGTAGCAACTAACTAGTAAGGAAAGGACTATATAAGGAGCAAACGCAGTCCTAGAAGGACTACATCTTAGGTATCTATAGTCCACCTAAGGACCACACCTATAGACACTATAGTCCTAAGGGAAGTTAGGTCTATATAAAGAAATAAGTAAACCTTAGAGGAAAGGAAGTTCTATATCCTTTCTAGTAGTTAATTCAAGTATACTTGACCCCTATACTTAAATACGCATTACAGATAACGATACTATTATACTATTTGATTGCCTCGCTGAGCCACTAACAGGCCCTAACCGTTCTAACCCTAACGCAACCTAACCCTAAGCCCTACGTCCTAGTGTTGGAACGTCACACTATTAGAGGCGAAAACTCTACTTCGGTACCTTAATTTCCTACCTTATGATATATACTTTTGAGTCTAAAATCGCATGTATAGTGGTGAGGCGGCTAGGTCATGATATAGAATATAACCCCGCCCCCGCCCCTCGCACTTCCTCTTACGATCTAACCTCTTTTATTCTACATCTACCCCTAATTCTTCTATCAAAATTAAGTTCGTTATGGAAACAATTACTATTGACGACCTTAAGCACCCTACTACTTTCGAGGTGGGAAACACCTATACCGCGGCACGGCACCCACTATTCTGTAATTCATGTTATAATTTATCCTACTCCTCAGTGGCCGGGTCCCCGCCCTCTGCCAACTTATTGACTAGTCCGAGCCCCATAGCTAAAAGCAAGAAAAAGGCAGCTGTTGAAGCTAACCCGCTTGAGGCGTCAGTTCCACTAGTGGAGTTTAATTTATGCGAATTATCTATCTATCTCACTTCTCTACAAACGACAGCAGATGCTGGATGCGAGACCTGTACAATGTTACGGACCGTTATAGAGCGCCTCCGCGGTGGTGAAATTTCATTTGCCGATCCAAGTTTAGTCGCACGCTTGTCCTTCTCCCGGGGTACGGTTCTTCGGGTATATATATCCCGACTACACCCTGACGATGTCGATGAAGAGTTTGAGGATGAATTCTTTTTATATGGCCCTCATAAGCCTATAGGGCGTATAGTGGAGATGATAGAGACCTGTGAACTATATACTCTTCCTAGTATGCCCCCGATCTAACTATTATAATATAACCACGCCATTCTACGAACCATTCATGACTATTTAGGTTACTAATGCCTCCTAGCATTACCTTGCCCCTGGCCATCTATCGGATGCTCTATGAATGAGGAACATCCAGCATTATTAGGGAATACCCTCGCTGGGGGAACGCTAGACATATTCCAGCGGAGACTATAAACGAATCAAGTCTTAAGCTGATCCAGAAATGGATGACAAATTGCATAGAGACACACGAGGTCTGCCGCCAACGACGCGACACATATATTATGTCGTCTCCTAAACGAGTTATCTATGTTGGCACAGACTATGATGATAATATTCGCCTCATCGAGACTACTGACATTATCCAGAATGGCAATATGCCTGCATATATTAGTCTTTCTCACTGCTGGGGCCACACTAACCATTTGAAGACCACACGAGAAAGTCTAAATGATAGAAAGTTAAATATCCCATGGAATTCACTCTCCTATACCTTTCAGGACGCAATAATCGTGGCACGCAGGATTCAGCTTCAGTATATCTGGATTGACTCACTATGTATTATCCAAGACGACTTACAAGATTGGGTTGATGAGGCTGCGAATATGGCCTCTATCTATGAAGGGGCTACTCTAGTGCTCGCTGCTACCTCATCTGCTGATGGCGATACTGGATTTCTATCAAAGAATAGGTCCCTATATCTACAAGTCCAGGGTATTTCTCATGATGGAATACCATACGAATTCTTTGCAAGGAATGCTATACCTCATCAGGTGTTCAATACACACCTTATACAGGAAAAGGATGTTATCGATAGTACCACACTGGCTCAACTATATCCTCTTTTTAACCGAGCGTGGTGCTTCCAAGAGCGAGTCCTCGCATCAAAGATGCTACACTTTACAAAATTTGAGATGGTCTTTGAATGTTTAGCTGGAATTGAATGCGAGTGTGGTAGACTTAAAGGGTTTCGCCATGACAAGATTTACGAGTCGCGTCATATGGCAAAGATAGGGCAGCAAGTCGCCACAGACTGGACTGATACGCAAAACCCCAAGTTGTAGGTACAAGTATAGGAATAATATAGTAGTAGTATTTGCTAACCTAATTTTTCGCTAGATTTGACAACAATATTAATGTCTTTCGGCAATGGCGCTTGTTAGTAACCCAATATTCACAAAAGCAAATCACGAAAGTATCCGACCGATTACCCGCTCTCTCTGGAATAGCTCGCATTTGGCCTGGAGATAACAAGGGCCAATACCTAGCTGGTATTTGGACAGGCGATCTTAGGAATCTCCTCTGGACTCCTAACAGCCCTAATATGCGATCTGACACGGAGTATATCGCACCGAGCTGGAGCTGGGCTAGTAGCTACCGAGGTGTTAGCTGGGCTTTAGGGGAATGGAGGAAGGAACCCATTCAGATTGATATTACGATTGATCATAGTCAAAGTGGGTGTCAACTAAGCACGACGGACCCGTTTGGTAAGGTCAATTTCGGCTGGCTATCTTTAAAAGGGCAGGTCGTGACAGCGACAATTTTAAAGATAGATAAGGACGAGATGGTAGTGAGGAGTAAGATGCCGAGCGGTCAGCATTTCAATGACCCAGAAGCAGAGAAACGGTTTAAAGTAGATGATGTAGAGCAGTGTAAATCCTTACTTAGTAAAGAGGTGGTATGTCTGAGGGTATGTAGTGAGCCACCCTTTTATCAGCTAGGGGATGCTTACTTCTCGCCCCACTAACAACTGAAGATGTTAAAGGGTTGCCTTTATCAGTTAAGAATAGTCCTATTTTTAAGCGTATTGGTATTGGAAAGTTATGTAGGTGGAAAAGTTTTGGATATGATAGTATATTAAAGGAAACAGTTATGACTATTATATAATTAAAAACGAAGTATAATTTAATATTTTAGAAGTATAATTAATAGTTAAGAGTTATTATACTAAAGCTCTCTAATAGCTATACCTATAATAGCTATAGCTACCCTATATCGCTAGATATAGTATCCTAAGGTTATAAACCCTAAATAGTAAAGACTGTTAATAAGATAGTTATCAGGTTAAGCTAGGAAAATCTATATTTTACTTAGAGGAATCTATAGATGATCACGATATATTATAGAACTAGGCCGCCTTAAAATAGATATATATTTTTAGGAAAATAAAATCATAATCGAATTAGCTAGTAGTCATCTCCACGGGTAATGACCTCCTTTACAGTAGGCCTAAGTAGGATAGTCTTTATGCCCTGTTAATAATAAAATTCAAATTAAAGGCATGGTGATGACTTACGTGCTCAAACTGAGCCGTGTATGACCCTTTTTATCTAGTAGCGGCGGATAATCTTCGACAATACCAGACTTAACAAGTGAATGAAGCTATTCGGACTGTTAGCGGGTCCAAGCATATAAATATAGAATAACTGGTTGCCATACACCGAGCAAGTATTTCTCCTGCCCAATCCTATCTAAATAGCGCCGGCAGAACGGAATAGTCCCAAAATTCTTCTTGATTGTCCTCAAGAGCGACTGGGCGGAAGCTAAACGCAAATCTACCTTTGGCGGATCACTGCATAGAGCATAATGCGAGGTTTCCCCTCATTATGACACCATCCGCGACCGGTACTACCAAAAGTCTCGATAGCGAAGACGTCGCCCTCCTCCATCTTAGTAGGGTCGTCGGTTAACACGGAGGGCACGCTCTTAGCGCCATGAATGCTATAGCGCAGAATATTATGGCCGCTAAGGCCTCTGATCGGCCGAATCGGGTAATTCACCCCATTAATCTCGCATTCGTAGCTTTCCATGGTTTCTTGAATCAGGCCGCCGAGTTCGCCGAGCCGAACGTCGATTCCGGCTTCGTGTATGCCTGTGTTGGTCGCATCCTTTACGGCTGCGATGAGGTTATCGTATGTGGGGTCCCAAGACATGGTGAAGGCGCTATCGACAATGCGGCCATTGACGTGGACTCCAATATCCACCTTCATAACATTATTCCGTTGGAGAATAGTCTTATCGCCTGCATTCGGGCTGAAGTGGGCGGCAATATCATCTAGGTTCAGCCCAAGAGGGAACCCCATGCCGGCAATGAGCGAATCGCCTTCAGACAAACCGTCGTGTCCGGTGAGTTGACGAACGCTGTTCTCGATGCCGTTAGCGATCTCGATGAGGGATTGGCCAGGCTTGATACTCTTCTGGGCCCACTGACGGACCTGGCGATGGGTCTCCGCCGCCTGACGATAATCAGAGAGGAAGTCGCCATTACTGTTATCCAAGTACCTCTTCTCTTCATTTGTAGTACGGTACCGATTTTCATCGGTATATTCAACTTCTTCCCCCTTAGGATAACTATTTCCCGGGAACAACTTAGACACTAAAATCGAGGGTGGGTCGGTCTGGACCTTCTTCTGCTTCTTCTTCGGCTTCTTCTTTTTATTGGCTTTTTCTTAGCACCACCTTCTCCTAGAATAGTGGTGATGGCAGAAGCAGCAGAGGTTTTGATAATATCCTCGTCAACGTCGTTATCGTCAGCGTCGTCGTTATCAGACTCTTCCCCATCGAGTTGGGCTAGAACACCACTTTTCGACTTCCTTCGGAATTTAGCGGAGCCGTTAGCCTTGTCGGGTTGGCTGACTGCGTTTTAATTAGCGATTTACTATTTCTCTATGTCAATAAGGTATTTTACGAACCGCTGGGCGTCTTATAGTTTTCAAGGGGAGTCTTCGAACCCATCTTATATTACCGAGGTAGATAGAGCAGGTTTGTGATAGAAGTGATGATAGACGAGTTATGTGAGACCGTTGGTCTTACCCCGCACGTCCGCTTCGATGGACATTAGGCTTATCCGGAGTTCTACCGGCGCGACATTTCCGCCCCTAACGATCCTGTGAACGCTCCTGTCTATTAGAGGTCGAAAGAGGCTTATATCCTGGCAACAAAAACGAACCCGTCCCCCTTTATTACACTTTTATAACGGTTTTCAAACGCTAATCTATATATCTACCTTACTCTCTAGAACCCGGTGCGCGTTAGAGCAGGTACTAGATTCAATACTAAGAGTTTTATCTAAACTAATGAGTGGAGAGTGCTTATTTAGCTGGCACCTTCGGCAGGATAAAGATTGATGAAAACACACTTTATTACTATCAAAAGTGGCAGATAGAGTGGGTTAGGGTTAACTAGCGAAGACCTCTAAGGGAAGTAGTGCCTTCTTAGTTCCTATTCGAGCGATATGTCCCAAGTCCGTTCCGTGTACCTCAGTAGAATAAAATTTACCCTAACTAAGCAAACTCCTCCTCACCCCTTCGATAATTTCCCATGTCGAAGGGTATAGTTGAAGGCGTCGCCCCCTCCACTTTGGCTCGTTCCGCACTACACTGATATATTCCATTAGTATCTAAGTCAATATAACTCTAGGAGATGGGAGCAAGAACATGACAGACCATTACTAGGCTGCTGCTAGCCATGCCACACTCGTGGCGGCTAGAACCCCGGACCTCATCGACGTTCGCATCAATCGCTTATACTCCTCGAGCTTCGCAATTCCGATAACCACTAGTTCCTCCACGGTTTCTGGACCAATATCCTGTTTCCAGAGGCTGATCACGCCGTTTATGTGATCATCATCGATTATAACCGACATGACGAGGTCTGACTTGTCCCTAAGCTCCCATGAAGCCTTCCCATACGCGACCATACCTGTCGGCTTCCATCGTAAAGAGCCGAGTCCACTATTAGACTCATATTCGCCATCATTTGCTTTGATATAAACTGTATGGTGGCGTTGTAGGAATAAATTTCGGTCTTAGATGAGGGTATAGAGTGAAAATCGATGGAGGCCACTTCCTTCCCCCATTAAGAGGTGATGTGATATGGCACTTATCTCCCCAGGCTCCAAGGACGCTGTCGCGCTTCACTTCATAGCGCGGCGTCCTATCGCCCACCACTCCGATAATCCGACGGTGGTCTATAAGCACGGTGTAATGCATTTCCCAAACAGGTCGCTCGGTGTTGCGTCGTGGGTCGGGAGTCGCGTCTACACGGACAATGAATTTTTCGAGCCATGCAGGGGCCATGATAAGCTTATGAGTCAAATGACTAGGTTGACGATTATTGTCTTTCGTAAGGTGCGCAAAAACAATAGAATAAACAGCTGAATATCTTCGAATCTAAGATCGAAATAAGCAGTAGGAAGGAGATCCATTCTTAAATATATCACTGACAAAGAAGGCCTGAGGTTGGAATCTCTCGAGCCTGCCAGGGTCAGGAGCAAAGAGCATTGATCTTGGATGGTTCGATTCGTTCCGCTCACCAAATTGAGTCCATTGCCTGTTACCTTGCCATCCACCACGATCCTTCTGACCTGAAGGCTTCCACTCGTCCTTCAGATTGAGGGACATGGACCCACTCTCAGTTCAGATTCCTGGCCAATTATTATTCTGCCCCTGTAGCGCAGGAATGGACCTGCGGGGGCTTTTGAGAGAATACGAAGCGGTACTTCGAAATGCAGGATCAGATAATTTTCTTCAGAGCGCAATATCTTGCACGGCCACATCACGAGCCATTCGACCACCATTAACGCCTACCCCCTACGATTGATGAGACAATCTAATTTCCTCTAATATTAAGCGCTCCAAATATTGAGTTCTCAAAATATCTTCGAGATAAAAAAGGTAAAACTGGCGGATAGTCCCAATAAAAATGCAGTAGATCTAGATTAAATTGCGTGATAGTAAGTCCTGAACTATGCCGACGATGAACCTTAGGATCGTACTTGGTAACACATTAATATATAACCACCTCCATACCAAGTAACAATCCTAACGACCGATGAAAATGCCTACTAAAGTGAAAGGGGATAAAAAAGAGCAGCCTGAACGTAAGATGGAAACTGAGGCAAAAGGCGACTCTAGTAAACAACGCGAGGTCAGTTACTTAATAACTACTCTGCGAAGTGAGGGGCCCTTCTTAAGCTCATCTTCCCCTTAGGAAAGAAAAGAGTTGAGAAGAGTATAGTATCTATAGGTATATTAACAAATTTTTTAATAAGTTAATTATAGGTTCCTATAATAGAATTAAGCGTCGTCTATTTATATAAACTAAATACTCTAAGCTTAAGCGATAACTAGATACTAAGCTTCTACTAAGGTATATTTAATAAATTTAGCTATCTAATAAAAGGCTCTTTAGAGTTAATAGGAAAACCAGCTAAGGGTAGTATATAAACATTTAGTTCACGAAACCTATTAGCATTGTAAACAGGCTCACTATCCTCATATTAGATAGCTAGACCACAATATCTACTTAGATTACGAGCCATGGACTTTCGCGACTAGTGCTCCTCAGTATACGTATATAGAGATAGAGGGTCGTGGTGAAAAGGTACAAGTATTTATTAGCAAGAAAATTTTACTTAGCAATGATGAACTTGAGAGTTCCCTTATAATCATGTTCCCCATAGTGTTCCCGCCGCCCATTGACCCTTTAAAGCCGAGTTGCGAGAGTTTATCGACCAGGGACTAGAAATGAAACAGTCGGTCAATATCAACGCCCGCTAGCTTGTTCTTCATCAGCTAACGGGACCGATCGCGGCATAAATGGGAAGGCGCATGAAGATGCTATTAAATAGCGTATCGTGTTGACCCGGATTCCCGATGGCCTGGCTTTATCGCTAGGCGTTGTGTCGTAATAAATCCGTTAACTAGGCAAAGAAATCCTTTTGAAGTTAATTCACCGGCTTTACGGCACATATCTCCGCTTAGGTGATCCCCCACGGCTCTAGGTCCGGAACTAATATTTCTAAATCCTGGACCCTTGGTTCTTTCCTCCGGCATCGCAAATCCGATCATCCTAGAATATTTCTTATAAAACCAGCGAGAAGACGCAGATCTCGGGATAGATCCTAGTGACGCCGATCATACGAAGTAGATAATTCCAACGTCGACCTCGCCCCATCTAAGAGATAAATATGCCTCAACTCACTTGGCTTATCACGGCCACTACCTCTGGTCTAGGGAGTCCCTTCTTAATCACCTCATTACAAGGGGTGACCGGGTCATCGCTACTGGTCGAGATGCGGAACGACGTCTCGCATACCTAAAGTCAGACAGCGTTGCTTTACTCGATCTTGATGTTACTTCGGGAATAGCCGTCATCGAAGCGCAGATTAGAAAAGCCTGGGATATCTGGGGAGGAATAGACGTCCTTATGAATAACGCCGGCGTTTCGAACCCAAAGAGTATTGAGGAAGCGGGGTAGGTGAAATTCAAGACGAACCTCTCATTTATATATGACTGACGATCGAATCCTCAACATAGGGAAGAATTTACAAACAACATATTTAATGTAAATCTCTTCGGCCCGTTGCATATCACACAAGCTATCTTGCCGTTGTTCCGTGAGAGAAGACGTGGCACTATAGCCTTTACGGGCGCCGGTGTAGGCTGGGGTCCACTCCCTTTTCTCACGCACTACGCCGCCTCTAAGGCTGCTCTCGATATATTTGTTGAGGGGCTCGCTAAGGAGGTCGGCGAACTTGGTGTTGAATGTGTAATATTCGAACCAGGCGGTTTTGCTTCGAAGCTGGGAGCTCCCCGTGACGGTTCGAAGGAAGGGTTCGGTGTTTACCAACCGCAAATCGTTGATTATAGGCCTCTTTTCGACAAAACCATGGAGGTATTCGCGAACGAGATTGCACCTAATATTCCCGGCGATGTCAACAAATTATCCGAGCGGATAGTAGATTATGTCAAGGCAGAAGGTCTCTTTAGTGACAGACCGCGCGAATTACGCGTTATTCTAGGCAGTGATGCCCTTAGTCTAATTCGACAGAAGTGTCAGGAGCAGCTAAGACTCGCTGATGAAGGAGAACCTATTAGCCTAAGCACAGATCAGGACAACCATGATCACGTCGCGAGCCCAGGCATGTTACGGTTGACATCCATCCTCCGGAGTTAATAGGGAGAAGGATTAATATAGGACCTGAGGGCAACGCTAGATGAAATTAATACTACTAAATTCTCCTGAGGCCTGGTTAGTCACGATTCGTGCGATAAGGTAGTAGTAGAATATTATAAGTCGGCTTAATTTAATAGAGAAAAATTCTTATAGGCCCTCTACGCGTTCTTCGGAGGTTCAGTGACAAAGATAGGGTTAGATAAACACTAACATAGAACGAGGCCTCAGACATGACTTTGGTATTTTGATATTGCAATCGTCAATCAGACGCCTAGACATCGAAATATGTTTGATCGACCTCGTTATAGTGACTCTATGTTGAGGTTAGCTCGTCGTGCTTTCATTAGAGCGTCTAAACCCTATACCTCGGTACAATAGGCCACTTAAGGAGACACTAGCTGTCTCATTTCTACTAGAGGTCATATAGTATAATTCTCGACTTTTATTACAAATTTCTCTATGATACTGAGTATAAAATGTTGCCAAGTTGATGATTAGAAAATTGGTTAGCTAGTTAGTTTCTTTATAAGGTAAGGTGGAAGATCTTGCCCCTGAAAAGAGGCTGAAAGGTGGTCTGTGCAGAAAACTCGAGGTGAATCTAGATTAGGAAATAAGAGGTACCGCTGTACCGTGATACCCCGCGAGAGGAGACAACAGTAGTTCCCAAATGCCGGTTTCAACTCAAAAAGATATATAAGCTCGGTTGATTCCTGGATTTTACCCATTTCCAGCCAGCTTCCCCTCCATAGTCTCAATCACCCCTCGCTACTTCTACCTCTATCTTTAACTAAATGAACATCTCAGAGACTCGTTAGCAATATGGATTTTATAACCACGACAGGCCTTAAAGTTGTACCGCGACTAAGAGGTGTGGCTAAAACTTTGCTTATCCCCTTGCGGCTCGAGCGACTGATGCAAAATCACGGAATCCGATTCTCGGCGACTCGTACGCTAACGATATCTTGAATAAGATCGAATACAATGTCCAGGAAATGAAGCTTTCACCCCTGGACAGCGGCGGAGTGGCACTGCGGACACGGCAACTTGATCGATGGACGACAGTATTTATCAATAACCATCGCCACTGTACGGTACTCCACCTAGCATGCGGATTAGACAGTCGTATGCAGCGCGTTCCTGGGGTGGTAGTGGCGTTCGGTGGATTGATGTCGACCTCCCAGAAGTGATCATGCTTCGACGACAAATCATGCCGACCTCATTCTCGAACTGCGATTACCAGTTATTAGCCGCGAGTGTTACTGACACCCGTTGGTTAGAGGAAATCCCAAAAGACCGGCCTACTCTTGTGATCATGGAAGGATTGTTATCATATCTCGAAGAGAAGGATATCAATCGACTCATCTTGCGCTTAGTCGAAAGATTTAGCCAAGGAGAATTGGTCTTTGAGTGTATCAACTCGGCAGTCCTATCTTCGCTTCAGAAAAGGAACTTAGAGGCTGTCGCAAATACTGGCGCAATATTTCAGTGGGCTGTGGATGACTTATGTAAAATACAAGACATCCATCCTCACCTACAATTACTCGAATCAGTTCGTTTCTGTGAGGCGGTTGGGGTTGAGAAGTTCCCATACAGCAGACGAGCGATCCTGTATCTCATGTCGTGGGTTCCTTCATTGCGGGAGAGTGCACGATTTGTACGATTTAGTTTTCAGGATAGAGTAACATAATAAGTAGCGGATTAGAATCGTAAGACGGGCCGATGGCTCTGAATAATTGCAACGCTAGATATATCTCACAGCGAGTCAATCAATGCTCTAGAAAGAGACGGTTGCTATCCTGATGAGAACAGTCTACCTCGGTAGAGTTGAGCCCAAGGCTCACTCATAGCCTAAATGGGCCGGTTTTAGGGGACCTTAGTGTTGGCTAGTAAGCGCCTTAGTAGCGTAGACTCTTCATTTCATAATCTTTATATGGACGACCTCACCGATTTATACGCCAAGGCGGTGCTTATACGGCCTCTACTATTGTTCTTCTATCTAAGATCTATTCTATCGTTCACTCCTGGAAACGGATTTTGATGAAGCTCCCGACATAAAGTAAGAATTCAAGGTGGTATTAACAAAGACAGCGGCCGAGGCAATGAATGCGGGGAAGACTGTTTCCTAAGTGGCTGATCGTTATCGGCAGCTAGGTCCCGTTCGGCCCCATGTGGAGGGACCCGATCCTAGCGCGCGAGAAGTCTGAAAACAGAAGAGGGGCGGGGAATTAGGGGCGTTAAAGATCAATTCCGAAATTAATCTGGCGAATCATGGGCGTAGCTTATTGCCTGAGCACCGACCTTCGCCAGATGACGACGAGCTACAGCAATACGGTGCGGAGTCGACCATTTCTCGCTCCTCGATATAGTTTAAGTCTCAAGGTCTGTTGCAAACGTGAAAGTCCGGGGTAAAGCTGGGGTAGATACAGCTTACCGTGATGGCCCACGCCCGGCAAAGTAACTAGGAGCCACTCTGAACTACCGACCTATGTCGAAGGTGCACTACTTAGAGTCCAGGATCGATCCTGCAAGTTGGCCGCCTGAGCACCATCTAGTGAATGAACGTGGGATCTCAGATGTGTAATAGGACCAATCTAGTTAACGCAACATCTAAAGCCAAGTCGTTATGCAGTAGTCAATTGAACTATTATAAATACGTCTCTCGATCCCTTTTACTTCCTTTAAGTCGCTATCCTATTCTCTGACTAGATTTGAACCACCTGGTCTTCCTCTAACATCCCAGCGCATCCCAACGACCCGGCCCTACGCCTCACCCAGAATAATGTGGAATGAGTCTAAGCCCGACGCCAAGCAGCTTGAGTCTGTCGCCCCTGCTTCTACCAGCAGCGCGAAAGGGGCGCCCGACACGGCCACTCAAATCTTCGATCCTCGAGCCGAGAATAAGCTGCGGCGCAAGATCGATCTCTATATTGTGCCGCCAGTGGCACTTTTATACTTATTCTGCTTCATAGACCGTGCTAACATCGGTAAGATACCATGTCTCGAATTGTTATAGAAAAGCATCTTCGTACTCATACAGCTGTATAAAGGCAATGCGCGTCTCGCCAACTTTGAGCAGGATCTCGGTCTCGAAGGGCAAGACTATAACATAATCCTTTCAATATTTTATATCTCGTATGCATTATGCGAGATACCAAGTGTGCTTCTCTGCAAGTACATGGGGCCCGGCTGGTTTCTTCCATTAACCACACTTCTGTTCGGTGTTGTTACCGTCGGAACAGCATTCTGTCAGAATAAAGGCCAGATGATCGCATGCCGTTTCCTGCTGGGGATCTTCGAGTCAGGCCTGCTCCCTGGTATTGCGTACTATCTTTCCCGTTGGTACCGGCATGCCGAGCTCTCGTTCCGCCTCGGCATGTATATGGTCATGACTCCCACCGCTGGTGCATTTGGTGGCCTCTTAGCTTCCGGGATTCTCAAGCTGGAGAATTTCGGGTCTCTTACGCAATGGCGTATGATCTTTGGTATTGAGGGAATCATAACCATTGGTATCGCGGCAATCCTATTGTTTTTGCTCACTGATAACCCAACCACAGCCCGCTGGCTTACTCCCGAGGAGAGGGAGCTTGCAGTAGCCCGTGTCATGAGTGAGCGAATTGCACAAGAAGAGATTGTTGATAAAATGAACTTGGCCAAGGTGAAAAACGGCATTTCTAACCCGGTAACATTGATTACCGCCTTCATTTTCCTCTGCGGCAATGTAGTCGTATTAGGCATATCCTTCTTCCTACCTACAATTATTCGCACCATCTACCCTAATCGTACCATCGTACAACAGCAGCTCCTCACTGTACCACCTTACGTCGTTGGTGGTGCCTGTTTATTATTGGTTTCATGGCTGGCAACAAAGTTCAACACCCGTCAGATCCCCATCTTCATGAGCGCACCGACAGTGATGGCGGGATATGCGATTATGCTGGCTAGCAGCAACGCAAATGTTCGGTATGCTGCCATCTTCTTGACGGCTAGCTGTGCTTTCTTGGGCGGATCCCTTTGCAACGCACAAGTTAGTGCCAACACTGTATCCGACACTGCACGAAGCGTAGCTATTGGTACAAATGGTAGGTGTAGACACTTGATCACAATTTCTTTATGATGCTAATGACCCTGATAGTGTTATGCGGTTACCTTGGAGGTCTCGTAGCAACCTGGACCTATCTCCCCTGGGACGGCCCTAAGTATCCTATTGGTAACGGTCTAAATCTGGCTGTATCGGGAGCGATTGGCGTTGCATCTATTGGTGGGCTGATATGGATGAAGGCGGACAATAGAAAACGAGATCGAATGACCCCTGCGGAGAAGGAGGAAATGTTGGCTGGCTTGACCCGAGAACAGCTTTCGGAGCTCGACTGGAAGCATCCTGACTTTAGATGGAAGCCTTGACCGTTCCAATGTTATATGAGTACTTACCATCCCGAACACGACGCAAAGATTTGAAGGGAGAAAAAGTTGAAGCTTAAAACACTAGGGGCCTAGCATTGAAGGAATTTCTATGTAAGCAGATTGTTGAGTAACAGAAAGACTAGAGGCGCATGTCTTTTAACGCGACAGTTGTTATTACGATGCCATAAAAGGAGATATCTGAACTATAAAATTACATGGTAAAGTATATCCTAATTTAGCAGTCCGTTTCAATAGATCGTGATAATGAGCAGCATAACATCAGTATCTAGGACTAGTCACCCGGGGACAGACTAGAGCTAGAAGGGAGGCAACGTATTTCCAGTGTCTTCTTAGATCATAACGGAAACAACTCGGCATGGGATTCGGGGTTCAGCTTGTCGCTGTATGGAAAGTGACCTTAACTCCCCGGGAAAATAATGGTATTATAGGCTCCCTACTTGACTAGTTTTGCGTGCTAGCATCGAGACTTCTATAGAAGGAGGGGGCAGATGTCGGTGTCAGGGCTTAGTCCTTTGCGGAACCTCCAAAGCACCCTTCAATGTTTGTGGCGTCAATGACTATAAGAGAATAAAGAGACCTCCTTATAGCAGCAGAATCTGCGGGGGCATTCAAACTAAGGCATCGGTTTTACGGTCTGATTCAACGAACTCTTCTCAAGCCCAAGACACGTGAGTCTTCCCCGAGGCTTCGGCCAAGCTCATGTAATTGCTATCGTGCCAAAGGGTCTTCATAGCTAATGGGAAAAGATAATAGGTATTTTCGTTCTTAAACTTATGCTGGTCGCCACTAGAAATCCCAGGAGCGCGGGCCTAAACATCAGCGAATGACCCCGTGTGGTACCCCGTATCACTGATGCTGATATTCTCGACTATATCACCGTGATGCAGCTGTACTGAAGACAGTCCGTCATGATCAATTAATCAATTGTCTCAACTCGACTTTGTAACCTTTATCATACTCCTTCAAGGAAGAGCCGAAAATAGAGTAAAATTTGAGCATCCACTTAGGGCGCTTTTAAAAGCACCCACCCCGGTACGGATCCTTTCGATTTGCCTCGGACAGTGATACAAACTGGCCCAGCGGTCCAGAGTGGCCGAGATAAGCAGAACTAAGTAATAACAAGGCAAGATCGCAGCCAGAAGAAAAGGAAACGCACCGTATTTTAAGAAGTGAAACCATTAACAACTAAGATTATGCCACCTAAATTTACTCCACAATTATCATTAATACTGATCACCTCGGAGACCTACTCTCAAATAATACACTAGTGGAGAGTTCACATGGTATTCAGTGCTTCTCTCACGGGTTTATGTACTCCTTATTCATCACTATAATGAGTCATATGGTTTTTTTCTTAATAGTAAGTTAGGGTGCTAGACTAGGAGGAAAGCTGCGTATGTGAACAAGGGACTAGAGTACTAAGTGCCGACCGCAGGTAAATATTCAGTAGAGTGAAGGTAAGAGCCGCCCGAGGCTCAAGGAAGATAGCCTAATTTTGAGAAGTCTACTAAGACAGACGTGTTCTCATATGAGGCTAAGTATATTTTAGAGCAGCGTTAAACCTATTAAGATATAGTGGTCATGACACTGATAAGTGAGCTGACGTAAAGGTTTACGAGTAATTACGCTGATGAAGTACCCTATCTATTATTAGCTTTGTGTCGTCCATTACTTAGAACCTTGGTGCCTGTCTAAGTGGGAATCACAGGTCCGCCAGATATTCAACACTTCATACGTGGGCAAGTATGCCGCGAAGACTCCCGGCCCGACGGAAGGTGATCATTATTGGCTCGGTAGAAGCTGCCTCATACTCCTATGCTGCCGCGCTAGGCTGACAATTCAAGACGCTCTCTCCCGCGCCTATACATGATAGAACCTGACGTGGACGAGGCGCGCCGGATGCCTTGGGTTACTTTGGTGTACAGTTCGTGACTAAGACTGGGTGTAAGGTGGTTGCTGTTGACGCTGCTGATCTCGCCCCAGAGCCGCTCCCGCGAAGTAATATAGTATTTAGGTTCCTTTAGCTGGAGCCAACATAACCATAGTCGACGGCCGCAGGGAATGTGCAGGTCTGAGGGTGAAAGGGCGTCGTTGTGCTACTCGTGCCACCTGGTAAGACGAACTAACAACGCAGGGTCACCCTAAGTTTTGCCACGACCGTAGTATCAGGGCTAAATTTATGGAATATTCGCTTAGACATCTTAATAGTCTCGCTGGCGGTTATTACAATGGTGCTAGCGGAAACTTCGTCGATATAATTCCATAGTTGACCAGTCGATTCTCACCAGCTTGACCAGGCGGTTGAACGCTAAGTCGCACGTGATATTAGCTAAGCTAAGGAGGTACGAATGACACAAATTGACAGACGTAAGTTTCCTCGCCAGCAAACCTAGCCACCAAGACTAGCTAGTATATGAGGTGATTCTTTTCGAAGGGAAAAAGGCATAAACAAGCACGAGACATATAATTATAAGCCACGCTTAGCATGCTATTCCACCTACCGAGATAGGATCTCGAGTGCCCTAACGACCTTAGGACTTTGAATTTACGAGCAATACCAAAAGTTCAGCTTGCGTTTGTTCATGATCAAAGCCGACTCGACCCCGCAAGAGAATAGACAAGATCAACAGTCGACATGCTCATTCTAGATGCTCTGTGGGTCTATATTTCGCAGCAAACTGCATGTGTTCATGCTCGTCGTTTGACCTGATTGGCGGTGGGCCTAGACGGCTTGACGGGGCTCTGGGCCTGACAACTGAAGAGCAAAGGTTCAACATTGAATATTGGTTGCAATCAAGTGATCACGTGATCGCCTGATTCCAGGTGCCATGGCGTTGTTTTGTGTGCGAGAAGGGGCGCGACGACATTTTCGACGCATGGCCTCTAGTTTCGCTTCGGTTATTAGCTCGTATGGGACAAGTGGAGAGCGGACGGCTAGGTGGATCGCTGGGAGCTAGTGTAGAAAAATTATGGGCTAGGAACATTTCAGGGACCGGCAAGGGGCTCAAATACGCGGCCGCGATTTAGCTCACACTTTGTTCCGAATCCGAATCCTTTCCAACCTTATTACTTCGCACATCTTCCCATGTAGAGCTTTTTCCCTTCCCAGCGCCGGCAATAATGCTGGGGCGGTTCAAGTAATAACAATTTAATCTTGGGGAGAGAGGGAGAAATGGAAAACAAAACCGCCCGAGGCCAAGCGTGAAGAATCCTCCTAGGCAAAGAGCTCCATTTTATTCGACCAGGCCAGGACATGCATTACAAATGCCCGACTGGGTCGACTGCCACATAGCCATCTTGGCAGTAATAAAACCATCCCGCGTGGGATCAGCTTGAACAAGGGGTAGCCATTTGATCCCTGTGACTCAACCTCTCTCCCAGCGACATCTGTCGCTCTGGACACCACTCCGGCTTTTCTCTCTCAGGAATTCAGAACGCCCCCACTGTGCCGGCGCAGTGATGCCTGCTTCCCCGCTCGGTTTTCCTCAACTAGTGTCACATTGAGACTTGGCCATGCAAGTTGACCCAGGCCAGCCAACGAGTTGTCACATCACGCTGCGGCCCGCTGATGCTAAGGATTTTCGCCAGGTTTGTTCTGTTGATTGGTGGTGGGACCTAGTAACCTCGTAAAGCTACCCCATGGCCATCCGACATAACTAAATTTCCCACAGCTCAAGGCGCTCTCTCCTCGTTCTCACCTTCTTCCTCACGCACTTTAATATTTCCCCCTCCTAAGGCTTGATCTATTTCATATCAATCATGCCGAGCTCACCGATAGAGGAAGCATCTGGACCGCTGGTACGGACCCGTTGGCACGACCCGGGAATTGTTTTCGAGGACATTGATGCTAAGAAATTCTGATAGGCGGCCGACACGTTTGACGATGGCGACTCCGCCATCTCTAATGTATGCACTTTCCAAGGCACCACAGATCCAGACCTCCGGGTTCGTGTAACGGGTTCCGCAAGCTAACATAACACCCTTAGCCTGTCTCGGCTGGTCTGACTTCTCTGCGTTCGAGCGTCCTCAGATTCCAAGAGGAAAATGGGCGTACTTATCATAACATGAGCAGCGGGAGTGCGTTGACTCACTCACACCAGGAATCGGCCAAGTGCTAACTTGTCGCTACCAGAGTATTATCTCCCAAACGATGAGAGAGAAAATGAGCGACTTGGTAGGTTCTCATCCGGATCAAAGTTCATGGGCGCCTCTAACCCGATAGACCTGACCCACAATTTATGGTTGCTGTCGCTGCGCGGCGAGCTTGGTCTCTCACCTAAGGCGATGCAAGGGGCGAAGCGGGTTCTGGATGCCGGGACGGGTACCGGGATATGGGCGATTGAGTACGGTAAGAAACATCGTTCGAAGCGTTGATGCATAGCTCCATAATACTAAAGTTTGGCATGCGCCATGTTAGCCGACCAACATCCGGAGTCTGAAGTAAGAAACTCACATTCTATAATCCCAAGACATTGCTCTGGCGGGGCTAATGGGGTGTAGGTGATCGGCGTCGATCTGAGCCCTATCCAACCATCATTGTAAGCACCCTACACTCTCTTTAACTGATGGTACCCCCGCTAACGGATGACTAGGGTTCCGCCAAACTGCGCTTTCGAAATCGATGATCTCGAGAAGGAATGGACGTGGTCACAGCAGTTTGATCTCATTTTCTCCCGTTACATGACTGGGTGTCTCGCCGAGCCAGAGGATTTTGTGAAAAAGGCCTTCAAGTATTACTTCCACAATTCTCCTTATTGTTGCTTTTTTCCAACCCGTAACCTACTCTTCCCGTCCTTCTTGCACGCCGACACCCGCTTCCCTTCGCATCTACTACATAGATCTAGCCCGCTTAGCGCCGTTGTATAGCTACTAAACACCACCTAGTAACCTGGAACCCGGCGGCTACCTCGAGATGCAAGATATTCTACTTCCATATGAGTCCGACGACGGCACACTAACAGAGGACAACCCTCTGCGCCACATCTCTCAGCTTTGTGTCGATGCCGGCAACGCGGCAGGCCGTCCGTTCACCCTACCGCTTAAATACAAGAGGTACCTCGAGGACGCTGGGTTCGTCGATGTCGTAGAACGTCAGCTGAAGTGGCCCCTCAACACCTGGCCCAAGGATAAGCACTACAAAGAGATCGGAGCCTGGACGCAGGAGAATCTTCACAGCGGAATCGAGGGAATCTTGGTCGCTCTGTTCACTAGGTATCTAGGCTGGACACAGGATCAAGTCACGCTCGCCGCTCTTAAGTTCAGGACGGCGCTGAAGGACCGCAACACGCATGGTTACATTCCAATGTAAGTCACAATCACCCCTTTACTTGTGATCTCAACTAACACACGAGAAGCTATGTTGTGTATGGCCGAAAACCTGAGGAGCCAGAGTCGTCGTGATACACGCTACGGACCGATACCTCGGGGCTTGCAACGTTGAGTGCCTCTTAGTGATTAAAATTTTCTTTTCTATTAAGTTTCTAGCGTATTCCACATTATAACGGAGAGATGGAAAATAACATCAGCGACTCTTAAAATCCTTCATAATTAACACTGCCCTTAAGTTAAGAAATGATCAAAACACTTATTTCTATTTTCCATATCTGAGCCCAGGAAGACCTAAGTAGATAGTATGAGTCTCTCGCGTATCTCCTTGGGCCCGCTTTCATGCCAGGTTCACCAACTACGATCTTTTCCCCAGGCAAGCAAATTGGAACGAGAATGGAAATGTCGCCTAGTGCCAATCAACTGGTCTGCGTTATCTCGAGATCTATGGCCGCGCTTCTTTAGTGTAATCTGGGGCGCCTTCCCCCTTGCGATGGACCCGACCGTTCGCGAGAACCCGCGAGAACCCGCATATCAGGTTGGTGGCTGTTGGACCAGCTCGCCTTGAAGCCTACCCCACCTTCCTGGATTGGGCCCCGGTTTGCGATTATGAGTATGTGTGCGCTTTGTATTTCTCTTCTTGCCTCTCCATTAACCAGCGGTCTCAAAACTGTTTATATCTGACTTCTAGATACCCTTTGTGTGTAGACTAGTTAGGCGTTAGTGCAAGCGCGAAATGCGGTGTCATGACCTCTAGATCGCAGGTTACAGATGCGTCCTATCCTCCACAAGGAACGTACGTTCTTTACGAGCCCATACATAGGGGATAGATCGGATACTGCACGCAGTAGGTAATACCAAGTTCGAGCCTTTATATAGTCACCAGCGTTCAAGTTATATTTCGCTGAAGGAAGCCATGGGCAGAAAGGAATATTTAGACGCTCCTAGGTATCGCTAATCATGCCATATATGAAAGCTCTAGTGTAATACTGCCTGCTTATTCGTCTTCCATATCAACCGAGGCGAGATCTAACTCGCATATAAAAGTTTCCAGGTGCCATTATTGTTGCGCTAGCTATGCGCTAGAGACGGGTACAGTAATCGAATGGTTATATCTTCACCCGTAAGACGCTAGGCTTGACAAGCTTGATACAACACTTGGCCCCTTAGTTAGGTACCATTTAAGACGTTGAAATTAGATGCGACACTGGTGCCCGTCCCATTTCTTTACCGTTCCGTCTCGGAGCTATATTTCACGTGGTAGTCAAT
Source organism: Parascedosporium putredinis (assembly GCA_949357655.1). NCBI lineage: Eukaryota > Fungi > Ascomycota > Sordariomycetes > Microascales > Microascaceae > Parascedosporium > Parascedosporium putredinis. The sequence goes on along the minus strand of CASHTG010000012.1, from coordinate 4,443,783 downwards.
GTGGTGGTTCCAACAGTCTAGGAGATCATTGAAAGGGTCTTCCCTTAAAGAGTTACTTTACATCAGAGTCTCAGCCTAGATGTAACCTAGTATAGTAGAGCCTTATTCAAGTTAAATCACCGTATGCTACTCTAAACAAGCAAGCCCAAAATTCCAACGGCTAGAGCAGTAGGGGCGAACATGTTTTCTCTCGATGGTAAGCCTGCCTAGAGATAGAATTTATGCTTTTCAGGTCATGTATAATTTTTAGAGGCCTCTTGTTATTGCCACTAGGCCAGTAAGTTGATAGAAGCGAGATAGGGACGTATATCTAGGATAGACCTTAGAATCCTGCCACCACGTTACCCACAACTAAAGCGATCAAGCAGTGTCTATTTATAGCTTGTGAATGAATATTCTAATAGCTTTATGTATAGCGCCTTTAACATGTTACGTCAATTTAGAGGTTTACCATATCTAGGTATCTTGTCTTCCTTTACGAGGTTTTCATCCTCCTAACTTCCTCATAATAACAGCTTTAGGTTGGTTCCAGGGTTCCATGTATCTTGTCCTCACGTAATCAAACAGCTAGACATTATGATTGGGATTCGGGCGGGGAGAATGACGACGAGGTATCGCCGTTAGGCCAAATTGGACCCTGCATGTCTGAACATGTAGGAAGCTGACTCGAAAAGGCAAGGTGCTGCTCTAAACTGTGCTAAGGGTTGATATATGCGTTCCTCAAAACCTTTCCGAGTTAGCGCATCATTCATTTCGTTGAAAGAGAGAGAGTCACGGTTTAAGTAACTAGACCCCGTGCGACAAAAGCTCGGAAGGTCAAGAACTGAAGTCAGGAATCGGCTCTCTATCCTGATTTGAATGCCTCATAAGAGCCGTAATTCGCACTAGTCTAGACGTATCGCGAAAAGGTGGGTCGAGTACTTCCTGTGGTGCTAGCTAGGACAGAGAGAAATTCAACCCTTGCGTCGTTTGTGAACACGAAGTGTTTCTGACGCATAGAACCGAACCATGGTCACCAGGAAGGCGATTTGGTATTATTTTCCATTAGTCGCGCCTTACGAGTCACGTAATTTCTAGAGGAAGGTCCTTAAGCACGAGACGCGTCACCTTGTCGGCTGTTTGCCCCTTCTTGATCAATAATTCGGGAGAGCAAAACTTGGGCACTCGCAACCAACCCATAAGCCCCACCATTATGATCTGCATCCTTGCCCCTCATCCTGCACCTAAAATCCTCCTCCAGTGCGGGATTTTTGACACTTCGGGTGTTCTCTCTGATGTGATCATTTCCTAGCTCTTGATCGGTTGTCCATTGTCATCAAAGTGGACCTTCATAGGATAGTGGTAAAACTAAGCTCGCGAAGGGATTTTTTTAATAGTCAGATAGGGCCAGGCTAATACAATGAGAAAAGAAATTGTCGAGTTGGGGTGTAAATCGCATCTTTCTCTGAGAGATTCGCTAAAGCGCGGGCTCACCGAGCTTAGAACTTCAGTACATTTTCTAATGACATTTCAATAAACTGGTGGTCCTTTTTACACGAAGTACTATGGAGGATTTACGCAAAGCCGCTAATGCCTGGCTTGTGGCGAGTGGCAAACAGTGACACTAAGAGATCAGATAACCGATTTTTCCCTCCCCCTTGAATGGCTGGCTTGATATAATAAGGTGGAGACTAATGAGGCGATGGAGTGAAGATTTTTATCTGATTAGATCCTTGATCATCTCTCCGTCGGGGTCCGAGCTCCATTCCCAAACTTTCGGCCCAGGCCACGGGAAAGAAAAACAAGCTTTTGGCCTGCAGAATGAGAACGGCACTTCTAGGGTGAGCAATTAAGTCTCCTTGGCGCATGAAGTGCCCATAGTCCTCCTTTTATTCATCTTGAGATGAGCCGTCACATGATTTTACTCGTCCGCTTAGCGTACGTTCAACTACCCAGCCCTTGCTGGGAGCAGCGTGGGTGTAAAGGATGGTTGGCACCTTGTCGGTTCGGGAGCAGTCGCGGCATCTGTGAGGGTGACCAATAGCAGAAAAGTGGTATTTTGACTGAAGCGCGGATGGTCTAGCTTAATAATTGTCCTCACTTAGATGGTAGATATGCCAGTAGTTTTGCTTCAAAATTACATGAGAGGGTCAAGGATGTGAAAATTTTCCCAACAGCACCATCTCTAGTGGCCCACCTGCAAGGACTTAGCCCGATAACTTTTGTATTGATTAACATTCTCAGGATCACTGCCCATCTTCCTAGTAGTGGGCCATGATGCCGCATTGCCGGCAGGGTGCAAAAGGTTTCCGTTTTCGGACAAATCACCGCTTGTGGTGTGGGGTGAGTCACCCAGATACCGGACGACCAGCGGGCAACCTGGGAATAATTTATATCGTCCCCCTCGCCATCTTACCAGGACCAAGCTCCCTCCTTTCCACACGCTTTTGATTTATCAGCGCTTCCGTACACTACTCTACTCTGTCCCTGGACGTGTAGCCGGCAACCCTTTCGGACAACCTCCTTCCAGCCTGTGCGGAGAGCGGATATATCTGAGACCATGGGTATCAAATTCCGAGGCCTAATTGGGCCCAAACTTGCGGGAAGCGATATCCCTGAAGTTGTCGGAAAACAAAACGATACCGAAGCTCGGTCAACAGGTATCTCTGGCGAAAAGGCCTCGGATCAGGTTTTCAATGCCACCGAAGCATCAGAGACCTCCGATGACGAGAAGAGAGATCTCCAGTTTGGTGTCCAGGCTGCCGAGGCCACACTACAGGTCTGGACGAGGCAGCACTTAATTGCGGCCTACATCTTGTGAGTATCACTGTTTTGCGGAGAGGACGCGGAGAGGTAGCCCGATGGGTTTCCATTCATTTCCTCCAGCACGCCAAGGGTCTCGGAATCGGGAGTAAGGGAACATTTTGCCGAGAAATGTCTATACTAAGCATTGATAATATAGTATATGGCTTATCAACTTCCTTAATGCCTTCTCTTCTGGTGTTGCAGGCACCCTGACAACCTACGTCACCAGTGATTTCGGGATGCACTCCCTCGTATCGACTACCGGCATCATTTCTGGCTTGATTCCCGGCCTGACGAAACTTGCCTACGCAAAGTATATTGATAACTTTGGACGACCGCAGGGATTCGTCCTTGCCGTCGGCGCTATGACTATCGGCCTTATCATGATGGCAGCGTGCAAAAATGTTGAAACCTACGCGGCCGCTACAGTATTCTACTACACCGGATACTCGTGGCTGGATTTCACCATTACTATATTCATTGCCGACACGTCTAAGCTCAAGAACCGAGCTTTCATGATCGCATATGCGGCCTCCCCTGGCTCATCACAGTTTGGGTTTACGGCCTTGCCTGTGACAAAATCATTGCCCCTGGGGGCATGGGCTGGCGGTGGGCATATGGCATGTTTGCCATCATCATGCCGGTTGTATGTGCACCCCTCTGGTTCCTCTTCTATTGGAATCAACAAAAGGCAGTCAAGCAAGGCCTCGTGCAGGTCAAGCCGCACGGCCGCGGACCAGTTGCCAACCTGTTGTTTTACGCCAAGGAATTCGACATCCTCGGCATATTCCTGGCCGCAGCCGGCATCGGTTTGTTCCTTTTGTCCTTCAGCTTATTCGCATACCAAGAGAAGCAATGGAAATCCCCTCTCATCATTTGCTTCATCATCTTCGGCGGCTTGCTTATCATCGCTTTCGTCATTTGGGAGAGGTTCTTCGCGCCTGTCACGTTTATCCCTTGGCGATTGATCAAGAACAGGACCGTGTTCTTTACTTATACAATGATGGCTTCCCTTTACACTGCCTGGTATCTCTGGGATAACTACTTCTATTCCGTTCTTATTGTTCTTTTCAACACTGATATCCAGGACGCGACGTACATGATGAACGTTTACACCGTTGGTAGCACCTTCTGGTCACTTATATTCGGTGTCTTCATACGATATAATGGCCGTCTCAAATGGCCCGCCGTCTTCTTCGGTGTACCCATGACAATTTTAGGTGTTGGTCTCATGATTCACTTCCGACAGCCCGACGTGAACATTGGCTACGTCGTAATGTGTCTAATTTTCATCGCATTCGGCGGAGGCACTCTTGTGATTTGCGAGCAAATGACCGTCATGGCAGTTTCAAGGCATCAAGACATCCCTGCCATTCTCGCCATGGAAGGCATGGTCGCGGCGATGGGCCAGAGTATTGGCTCCACCGTAGCTTCGGCAATGTGGACAAACATTTTCCCGAAGAAGCTTGCCTTATATCTCCCCGCCGAGGCGCAGGGCGACCTAGCGACCATTTACGGAGACATCGCCGTCCAGACATCGTATGCTATCGGGACGCCCACGCGAGATGGAATCAACAATGCATACGGCGCTACACAGAAGCTGATGCTCATCGCGGCCACCTCGCTGTACAGCATTACCTGGGCTAGCACTTTCATGTGGGAGAGTATCAACGTCAAGACTATCGAACAGTACAAGGGTGCGGTCATGTGGTAGTCCCCGGCTCTACCCGGACAACTGGTATCCACTGCTGCTGTCTATTCGCAAGGGCGGACATTGGATTGATAATAGTAGCTTATTGTAGCCCACCAAACTTTCCGGGCGAACGCCGGTGTAAAATAAGGATAACGGATGGTAGGTGGGTCATGAGAATGTCTACCTGGGGATACTCTCATTTTGGGAGAGAAAAGAATATACACGGGTATGGCCCAAGTCAAGAAGCGAGGTTTCGTAAAGCGCTTTTCTTTTCTTTTTCTTTGATGTTGCACGTGCGTGCGGCTGATTCAGTGCTACTTGGGGTTCGATCGTCGTCATTTACTAGATTTCTTGGCGATGCGGCTAGCGTGGCGCGCTCCATGATGTCATGGCTGTGACGTCAGATGATATTTCGAAACTGCTGGAACCACCAACATTGCTGTAAGTGAGGTTTGTGTTAAGTATAAAACAAATAGACTGTCTCCGGTGTTGGAGATCACAATAATTAGTCCAGTAAACTCATCCTCTCTTCAATTCACATAAACCACACAAAGAATTACAACATCAAGATCTTTCCTCAAGATACACCTCACATACTATCACCATGTCTGATAACAACGCCACCTCCACTCTCAGCTCCTATATTAACTCAGCCGCCGGAGCGATCCAGTCTGGCGTCGCTGCTGTTACCGGAAGCTCGGCCGACAAGGTGACTACCCCCAGTGCCATCGTTCCGAACTCGTTGAAGTGTTAAGAGGTTAACAATCCGCAGGCCAACGCAGAGCAGACCAAGGCAAAGTCTGAGGTTCAGAATGCTTCCTCCCACTCTGCCGCCAAGGTCGGGCCGTTCGCTATCGGTTCTGAGGGTGGCGTGGCTCAGGACATCCCGGACCGAACGCGGGGCCAATACGACCAGACGGTTGGCAGCGTGAAGGAGGCAACCGGAAATCTGCTCGGCAACGAGAGCTTGAGGCAAAGCGGTCGTGACCAGAATGCGCATGGTCAAGCGCAGCAGGCCAAGGGCCAACTGAGCGACCTCGGCCAGGGCATCGGCGACCGCGTTCACGGTGCTGTTGGCGGGGCCGCCGCAGCGCTCACCGGGGACCGGGTAGAGGAACAGCGATATGCTAATCAGCATGTAAGGCCAGCCTCCGTTCATGATACTTGTCTAATGGAATAACTAACGGGCTATAAAATAGGACGAGGGTAAAGCGAGACAGCGTGGCGTTGAGTTAGAGTTGAACCAGAAGTAAACTCGAGACATGATACCACAGATTGTAGCCAATGATTAATATTAACCAGCGTTGAAATATATATTTTACACACAATTCTTTTATCATAATCCATACTCGTAACCTCTCAGTAAATGCAAAGGAAAAAAGAATTTGAACGAAGCAACTGCTATTTTAGGCTGCGGCATTCGTTGCGCAAGACCAAGGTTTCCTCTCAGTGCCTGTTTGAATGATCGAATCAATCGAGGCCCACATGCCCAGCACACACATCACGAACCCCGTGGTAAGAAGCGCGACATTGGCCAAGAATCGGCAGGTCTGCTTGCCATCGGTAAACCAGTTTCCGTAATGCATCCAAAGCCAAAAGATCCCAGGAGACCATAAGAAAACCAGCTCGCGAACAGGGCGCCGATCAGGCCGAGGAGGTTGTTGAAAACAGGGATGGATTCAGCGATGATCATTGAGATTGTCCATGCTCCAAAGGTGATTGCAAACCACGAGATGGTGGAGATCTTCGTTCGGCGGACCATGTGCTTCGTGTTGCGGAAGATCCTGGAAAACACGTAGGCGGATGCTACATGGCCGTAGATAACTCCGGCAATGACGATGGCTAGGACATTATAGTGTTAGTGCATCAATTCTCTGGGTCGTGGAGCGTTTAGGGTAAATTGGGCTTACTTGGAATGGCGATTCCCCAAATGACCTTTCGGACGACGAGGGAGCCGGCCGCGGACAGGGCAGGGGAGGGGACGTTGGGCCCAACGAAAACGTAGATTACAATGGCGGCGACGAGATAAATCGTCGTATCGGCGATTTGAAGCAGTGCTAAGGCCTTGGGCCAATCATCGGGGTTCTTGAACTCGGAAATCACGGTGAAGAAGCACGAGTGGCTCGCTAGAGTAAGTGTTAGCTACCATGAACCGAAGAGGAAAGGTAGGGGATATTTCTTACAGAAAGCAATGGCGATATTCGTTACGGCGAGGAACGCTCCAGTGAAGCCGAGTTGCCTAGCGACCTCGATGCTTCCGGTTCCAATCGGACGCTCCGCCGCAACATCACCTACGGTGATCAACACGGCTGTGGTGATGGACAGGCACGCTGTGAACCGCCAAGGTTAGTCTGGATTTCGATACCATTAGATGAAGGGTAATTGGGTTGTCCTTACAGGCCATTGACATGTAGCTCGTGTACTTCAACGTCCGCGGCAGATTGCAGATCCAAAACACGGCTAGGCCAACCACTGCCCAGACAATGGTGCATGTAGAGCTATTGGTGAGGGTATTCAAGCAGATTGTCCAGGTCAAGAGATGGCTTCCCATGACGAATAGTTGAAAGAGGACTTGAGCCCAGCCGAAGAGTTCCTGGAACAGACGTCCCATACCAATCGACTTGCCGACGATCTCAACGGCATCACCAAAATTCTGAACATAAGGGTATCGCTTTCGAAATTCTCCGAGCACGAGACCGGAGTAGGTTGACAAGGCGCCAAGGAATAGGATGAGGATGATTCCGGGGACGAGTCCTACGGTTGCGAGTACCGAAGGCAAAGATAGGATGCCTAGGGAAACAGTTTCCGCAATCAAGACGATTCCTCCTTGCCTGAGAAGTCGAAGTTAGAATCCGAGTATTGGACGAAAACGGGCCGGTTGACAGCACGGATACATACCACCAAGTGAGGGTCTTATAGTCGATGATCTCACCCACTTCACCCTCGAAGGGGTCCTGGACCTGGGAATCGGAGACATCGGCACCAAGGGAAGGGTTCGAGCCGTTTTGGACAACCTTTTCTTCATCGACGCCGGCGCGCGATGGTGGGGCCTCGGTTGGTGCAACACCCATGACTGCGTCGCGTACTCGTTGGCTTTGAGCGGAGCCGTGGGCGTATATTCGAACCAAGCGATGAAGGCTTGAGGGGGCTTAAGACGGCCAAACTTGGTGTGTAAAGGTAGCGAAGGTGCGCACGCGAGGAGAGGATGCAGCCTGGGGAGAAAAACAAAGTCGACGAAGGGCATGCTCCATATTTGAAATGGATTCCTCGTGCTAGGAACAGTGGGAACGCAGCCGGGACCGGCAGTGACGGGCTAAAGGAATTCCTTGACATATCGAGTCTTGCCCAACGGGTCCACCGAGGCGTGGCGGAAGCGGGCTGTATTCGTGCGCCGAGTTCGGGAGCCGGACCCACGGGGGACCATTACTCCTGGCACACTTCAGTAAAACTTACTAGAAATCCTCCATTGTTTAGACTGAAGGGGCAGGGCGACCGAAAGGTGGCGTAGACTAACCCTAATCATCAAAGCTGACCGAAAGCATAACTGGGGAACTTGGTACAATGCGGGTTTGATTTTTCCTGCCCATTGTCGCCCCACGGCGATCTCCTCCGTAGTCTGGAGTTAAATCCCCGTATTGCCCTAGCTCTTCATCCACAACTCGTTTGTTTCGCTCGGTCCGTGAAATTACCCTCACTCTCCCACGCATGAATCAGCGGAAATCAGGAGGAGGGAACAGGAAGTTGTCCATACACAGGTGTGAATTAGCCCCAAGAGAAAATGGAAATAATGCTTCGATTTTCTTTCCTTACGAGGCATGCCAACGAGACCGAACAATTGACTGTGGAAGAGAGTTTTTACGCCGTCAAGGGCTAAGCAACTTTTCCCCCTGAGCTTGTTGGAGCCATTGGGCCGAGGCATGGCGCCGAATGTACCAATGACATGGTAGGAATTCCTGATGAGTAACATGCGACGGCGAGTCTTGCCTCCACCACAAGTGCACGATTGGCCCCCGAACGAACGAGCCGGGGTAGCCCCGAAGCGCGCGAAGCTCGGCCTTCGCGACCTTCCAAATGGGGCGGTCTCGCGGGCGGGGAACACGCCATGACGATGAATCACCGGGAAAAAGATTTTACTTGACATTACCAAAATACTCCAATGGCCGTTGCTGCTCTGATGATTTCCGGAGCTAGCGCCAGGAACTCCACTTTTAGGCACGTCGCTAGCCCGACAATCGCAGGATTGAGATGCCGCACGAAACGGGCGCTGGCTTCTCGTCTGCCCGCTGGTCTTGCTCAAACGGGGGTGGATCTCGTTCCTCAACACTTCAAGATCTTAATGTCCCAGTCCATTGAGATGTTACGAACAGCAGCAATGGTGAAGGAGCGGCCGAGAAGGAAAGCTAACCATGCCTGACGTTTCGCGGACTGAGCCAAAAAGAATTTGTAATTCCTCAGGGGTCTTTCAATTGACATCGCTCGCCCTTCTATCCGTGAAAACAAGTGGGCTTGTCACGATCCCCGAAACACCCTCTTCGAAAAGGAACAACCCTTCATTTTGATCGTGTAATCAAAATCGCACACGCACGCCCCTCGGACTCGTATTGGCGATGCATTATGCATTGTCTCAAAAGAAGGAGTAATCCTCGGGCGCAACCCTGAAATAAGCGTATGTTGGGTAAAAGCCAACTCGTCCGGCCCACTTAGAATTCCGGAGAAGTCAATTTGTATGGATCGGTTACGCGGCATTTGGCTTCGGCCAATTCAGAACTCTGGGGTGTGTGGAGGTGTGGAGGTGGCTTGGGGATCTGAAGGCGGGAATATCAACCATCTCAGATCTCAGATCGTCCCCGGTCCGGGGTGTAGAGCCATCATGTTTCGGTACTCGTGGAGGTTAGAGGGCGGATGCATGCCGCGCGGGGCGGCGCTCGCATATCGTCGGGCCAGGCTTTGCGGGCTCTCATCGGGCGGTACCAGACGGGAATCAGCGGTGCGCGGTTCCTTCCAGGTAGTGCACAAAAAGCCGGACCAACCCCGCGATGACACCTTTCCGCACCGAGCTGGGCCGGGACTTTTTTCTCCTTTTAAATCTAGCCATTCGTGGTCTAGATTGTTTCTCCAGCTAAATTGCGCACAGGCTTCCTTCCGGGCTAGCGGATGGCTTGCATTGCTTCAAACGAGGTGATGTACGCTCCAACCGCCATTTAGGCGCGCGAGGACCTAGCCTAGGCGCTATTAGAGCAGCGCAGTTTGTACTTCATTGAGTCAATTTCATGGTAATTTTCGTGCATGAAATTGGGGGCGGGCACTGTCTGCTGGTGGGATGTAGTGGGTATATATTAGCTATCTGAATCCTGCGCCATTCCTAGGTTGCCTGCAATCATTCCCGGTCAGTCTCAGCCGATGGCCCGTTCGTCGCAAAATATGCCCCAGAGTGGAAAAGTTCTAGAATTGCGCCTCCCCAAGTGCCTGTCACGCCTCAACATCTTAAAGAAGGCCTTTAGGCGCTCAATGGTTCCTCTGAAGCCAACAACCTCGTCTGGGTTGATTCCAAGCTTTTCAGGGCTAATGAACTCATCCGTCTCGGCCCAGGGATCGCACAATTCTCCGTACTTGAATTGCAATGCGAGCTAGGGTGGTGAGAGTGCTGTTAGTACGATCACGAAAAATTCAAGGGAGCGGGGCCGAAGGGCGGCTACAACTTGTCTTACCTCGGTTCCTGCCGGGCCCCATAGGCGCGTCCACTCTTCAGCAGAGCATTGCAAGATAACACCATTTTTACCCGTAATCTCTGACCAAACTTCCATCATCTGACGGAAAGACCACTTCTCAAGGGCGACATTGGTGTACTTTCCGAAGCTGTGAGGAGCGCTGGCGATAGCCTGGCGAGTCCAGATGCCAGGGTTCACGGCCATGTCGCCAGAGAGAAGGACCTTGGCATCCGGGTCAGAAGCTACGATCTGCACGTAGTTTTCTGAGTTCGGCTATTTGGTAAGACGTGTTAGTAAGTGAGTTGACACAATAAGGGGGTTCGAGAATCGCCTCGAGAGCACGATCCGGAGTCTGCTCTTACCATCTGGAAGGGCTTGAGGAGGGGAAGAAAGCCATGTTCTGGGGGTAGTATCCAAAGTACAGGTAGGTAGTCTTGGCCGCCAGTTCGGGGAGCTCGCTCTTAATCCTAGCGTCTACGTTTGCCTTGTAGTCCATGTGAGGCGTGACGTGCTCGCCTGCAAAGACGCGTTTGGCACTGGGAGTCGTCGACCAGAGGTAGTGCTCGAGGGTGGGCTGTGCGGCGGCGGCGCGAGCAATGTTCATGCCGTGCTTCTCCTCGATCTCTCCTGACTCGTCCGGGCCGTGGCCGCGGAACAGTTGCTCCCACCAATTCGTCACCGCGTAAACGGCATGGACGCCCTAGGGGTGTGTTAGAAAGTTCGTCTCCTACAGCCTCTACTTTACCCCGACCGAGGTCCATTTGGCCACCAATCGAAATCAAATAAAGAAATACAAAAAGAAGAACTCACTTCAAACGCCTTCTTGAGAGACTCTTCATCATCCATATCCGCTTGGACAACTTCAATACCTTCGTCCGAGAGCTTCTTCGCGGCATCACTCCCCGGGTTCCTTGTAATAGCGCGGACCTTCCACCCGGCGGTATTCTTCATCACATTGACGACTCCACCGCCCTGAGAGCCGGTGGCGCCCGTAACCGCGATGATCTTCGTCATTGTTTTAGGTTTGTGGTAGTTAAATGGTTGGTTGACGAGTTTAAGCGAGACTATGACCCCGAGGAAGCCAAGAGGAGATACCGAAGAAAGCTGAGCTATAAAGTGAGGAAAAAGGGAGAAGGAAAAACCAAGGTGCAGATCAAAGGGAAGGGAGCAACACTATGCGGGACGATAGGATTAGGGATGAGGGGAACAATGGGTCGATAACCAGGACCCCTCCGGGAGTGCTTGAAGAAGGCCCCATCCAAAGAGGAGCTCCGCACATCCCTGCACGACACTGGGGAAAGGAAGGCCGTGACGATTGTTTATTATTACGTGTTCTCACCCCAGAATAATTCCCTATCCCTGGGATTTTCCCCTGTCCATACGCTTGACAACGCTTGACAATGGAGAAAAGTGAGGAGAGATAAATGACGATCCCTCCTCTTGATGATGGATTTCCTCATCGCTAACCAGATCCGGTGTAAAGGGGGCCACTCGCGGCAACCATGCCAAAGTAGGGACAAGCGAGAGAGATCCACTTTGTCGCCCCCTTTTTTTTTTTTCTTCTTGTTGTTCCTCTCCCTTCTTGCTCTTCCCTGTTCGTGCGGGTCGGCGACGCACGGAGAGCGACACGGAGTCTTGGGAGTGAGTGGATTCAAGAGTTGAATGGAGAGTTGCTGGTGGGTCGGGGTTATTCCAAGAACAGGCACCCCTGCCATGGTAGGATTTATGACCTATCCGATGGAGGTACTGCTCGACAAACACTCAATCATGGTCAACAACTCCGAGGGAGGGGCCACAGGGCCACACACGGATTTTGACTGGTTCCGTGGGTTTGGGAGTGACCTTTCGCCCGGGAGACAACTCGGGTTCCGCGCCCCCACCCCTGGCGCGACAACTATCATTGCTATCGGCTGTTGCGAGGACGGGGAGATTGGTTGTGTATGCTACAAGTAATACAATTCGAGCAACACTCAAGAGGGAAATAAAGGAGCGAACAGTGCTGATACCCCTGGCCTGCAACCGGCCTCTCGGGCTCTCAAGTCCGACTCGTCATAATTCTCGCAGGCCTGGACAAGGTTCTACTGTGTCATCGCTTCAACTTCCCTTCCTCTCTCGGCCCCTTCCCTGAGCAGTGCATCCCTTTATTGATTTTCGCTGCATCAATTCAAACCTGCGATTGCCCAGCCGTAGCGAGTCCAGCAGGGGAGCCTTGGAGGAAAGCATAAAGGGCTAGAAAGCGCGGGTTAATTGGGGGAGGAGGCGGAGGGAGGGGAGAATGGGGGCTGCTGCATTCAACTCAAGATAATGGAGCTAGACGCCCAGGATAACAGCTTCATTTCACCGCCGCCTGTATCAAGTTGCCCCCACCTTGCTATCCCCTCAACCCTTGCATCACTGGCCCTGCTTGCGACCCAACAAGGCGGGTGCAGGAAAAACAGACTGGAATCGGCACAATATGACAACACCCCAGGGGACATCGACCCTTTCCGCCCTGCGCATTGTGCATGCCCCCTAGGTCTATTTCCACATATTAAAAGTGCTGGCTCCGGGACCCTGTTCTGGTGCGGAGGCCGTGTCTGTCTGTCCCCTTCCAAACGCATATCATCAGTGAAGGATAAAGAGTTTGTTCTTTTTCCTTTCTTTTTCCCCCACAGTTCCTGCTCACCCAACCGCAACCGAGGATCCTGTCATTTGTCACCTTTCTTATATCCTTTCCAACCAGTTTCCGTTCCATCCAAACAACATGGGTTCCGTTGCTCCAAGCGAAAAGCAAGTTGCTATCGTCACCGGCTCCACGGTGAGTTTTGTAGTTGTATCACAAATGGCAAATAACATGTCGCTAATATCAGGGAAGAGCGGAATCGGTCTAGATCTTGTCAAGTTCTTGCTGGCCAAGGGGTACAGGGTGGCTGTGACAGGCCGCAGAGTGGCACAGGGCGAAGCCATCGCCAAAGAGCTTGACCCCGAAGGCAACGATGTCATCTTTGCCGAGTGCGATGTTTCATCTCACGCCTCTCAGTCTAAGATGTTTCTCGCTGTGTGGACAAAGTGGTCTCGCCTCGATGTAGTCATAGCAAACGCTGGTCTAGTGGACCGGGGCTCCATCTACAACTTTGCCGGAAAGAAAGCTGCCGTGACGGATATCCCAGGGAACCCGACCTCACTTGCACTGACACCGATTTCAAGGGCGTCATCTTTTCTACGCAGCTGGCCACCCATTTTATGCGGCACAACAGCACCCCTGGCGGCAAGATCATCGTCACTGGTAGCATGATTGGCGTGCACCCATGCTCGACGTTCCCCGAGTACTGTGCAGCCAAGGCTGGTGTCCTTCACTGGTGCCGCGTCATGGCCCCCATTCTCAAGGAGAAGGAAGGCATCACCATCAACTGCGTTCTCCCGGGAGCGTATGACACACCCGCCATGCCGGGATTCACGACCGCCTTCCTGCCTCAGCAGTAAGTTCTAGGCTATTCACCAGAAGGAGTAGTAGGTGGCTAATTCTTTCTTTCTTCACAGCCTGACACTGAAGGATACGCTCATGTCTGCGTATGACGAGTTTCTCAAGGATGACGAGAAAGCCGTCACGGGCCAAGCGGTGGAAGCTGGTCATGATAAGCTCTACTATTACGAGATTCCCGAGTACAAGAGCGGGGAGGTGGCGCAAAGGAACGAAAAGGTGTACGAGCCATGGTTCGCCATCATCCATGGCGAGAGGAGCGAGCTCCAGGGTGCCCTCAAGGTCCACCGAAGCAGGCGGCTGAGAATGGAAACGAGGTTACGGAGTAAAAAGAAAGAAGAAAAGAAATCGGGAAAGAGGCGGTTTCGAGTGTGAAGATGCATGGACAGGCGATTCGACCTCGTTGTAGGGAAAATCACGCTGGATTAGGACCGAAGCGGAGCAGGGTGTGGGGCAGAACCCATCGCCGGCTCCGCGACTGCTGCGACGACAATGCATTGGGCTGAGTGGGAATGGAGTCAGGGGCAATGCGACGGTGGTGGACCGAGGTAATGATAATGTGCCAAGACTATGTCAAAGAAAAGAAAGAAAATCTGATTCCTCGCCATTCTTCATACCATCTCAACCAAAGTGTGCACTCGCCACCAATGTGCCAACTTTATTTCCCAACCATCTCCCTTGCCTTGCGCCAAAGCTGAAGAATTCTCAAGAACTTCCACTTACGTCTTACCGAATGGAACAGCAGGTCGGGAAAGGGGTGGGGAAGGGAAAGGGGGAGGCCACCCGAGTTGACGGGTTCTGCTCTTTGTACTATTGCATTGCTCGAAGATTCTTTATTATCTGCTGTCTGCATGTAGATGTAGGCCTTGGGCAATGCACTCGCTAAATTTCGACTGACAAGCGATCGGCAGAGGACTAAAATTCTCATTGGGTTGCGCCGTTGATTTTTGCGGGACTTCTTGCTGTACTGCGTCCCCGACCCCTGTTCAAAAACGTTTCATGATGCGTTTATTTGCGGATCCCTGGTTGTATCCTCCTGTAAGGAGAACTCAGGAAAGAATCCTTCTCTTCCGTCACCCATGGCAGTACGGGGTGACATTTATGCTCGATACTGGGGGCTTCTCCACCATCATTTACCCTGTCCTCTCCCAATCCAATAACAGGAACAAACAAAGAAAAAACCACAAAAACTCATTCGATGGCCAAGTTGGATCAGCGAAGCCGATCAGCACATTAGACTTTTTTCTTTGGTTTGACAGATGCACATTCAGAGAAATCAAGGCCCGGATAGTGGCTGAACACACACGTTTCCCGTCAACGGCGTGAGGACGACCAATCATCTTTTCTTTCCAGGAGCTTCTTTGCGCCAACCCGCCAAGGCCCAGCGGTGCCATCAAATCTAGTGTTCGTCCTGAGTGTCGAGGCCGCTGATCGGCTGAGGATTCAGTCCGAGCCAATGATCAACAAGTCGCGGATACCAGGAAACCCTGTCCGGCATACGCCTTCCGCAGGCCATTGATTGGTTCCCGAGCTGGACCTCGCCTCCCTTGGGGGACATGATCAGTCACTTTTGACAAAGGGCAGCTTCCGCCCAGCAAAGTGGCACAATACAACGTCCGACACACACACAAGTATCACTTGTAATCTGTCAGGTTCGCTTGCCTGGGTGGGGGCACCTGTCGGGCAACGGGTCGGTCGACAAGGGTGGAATGATAAATCGCCTGCGGCAGAGGGGAGGGAAAAGAAAAAGAAGAGGAACAACCGAAAGATCCCTTCAATGCCCTCCTCAGGGGTCGCGCTTCTTCGTCGGGAGAATTTCCTTTGGGGAACGCAACATCGAGGCGATGCGGAAACACCTCGTGTAGATCCCAAGTTGAAGTTGCCGGCAAGATTGCTGAGGAGAAGCTGAGCGAGATCAAACAGTTGCCGACCTCTTCCCCCTACCATGCCATCCAAGCCTTAAAGATCAAGCGAACCCACATCTCGTTCTCTTTGGACGAAGCCAATGTGCCAACACCCCGAGGCCTCTTGATAACTTTGGGATCAAGCCTTTTGGCGCACCACTGCAAACATGTCGTCTAACGAGGATCAGGTGGTGCCTCAGTTCGAGTCGCCCATTCCCATTGAGAATGGCAAACAGCTTTCCATGGTAGTTGTGTGCACGCTCTCCATCGTCATTCCTTCCGTCTTTGTCGGCCTGCGTCTGTACGCGCGAACCATGACCAGTCGGTCCTTGGGCATGAGCGACTACTTCATCCTCATCGGTCTGGTATGATGGATCCCCTCCCCCGTCCCTCCCAGTCCTCTATACCGGGCTCAGGCCTTCCCGCGGCTAACTTGACGCAAGGTTTTCAATATCGGACTCCAAATCGATTGTCTGCTCATGGTCCTCCACGGCGGCTTCGGGTTCCATCTCATGGATGTCGCCCAGCGCTTCGGGCCCGATACGCTCACTTATTTCTTCAAGGTAGGCCATTAACCACGTCGGCGCGTAGTCTATTAACGTGAACCAACCGTTAACGACGCGTCGCTAGGCAATCATGGCATTTTGCATACTCTGGAACGTGGCAATTTGCTTCAGTAAGCTCTCGGTGCTCTGGCTGTACACGACCTTGATGCCCATGAAGAAGATGCTCTACCCTGCCGCCGGTCTCGGCATTTTCATCATTCTGTGGAACACGGGTAATATTCTGGGACAGCTTCTCATCTGCAAGCCGTTTGCCATGAACTGGGATCAGACCATTCCCGGTGGCAAGTGCGGAAGCCAGCGTGACTTTTATTTCGTCATGGGCGTCTTCAACATCATCACCGATGTCTTGATTTTGGGTCTACCCATGCCATTCCTTTACAGTCTACACCTTCCAATGATGAAGAAGCTGGTCTTGATTGGCATGTTTGCCATTGGCATAATGTGAGTCTTTCGAGAACCAACCCTCCCCTTCCAACCATACCTTGCTTTCCAAGACTCGGGGTTGATAACGGAACGATGCCCCTGACACTAAATCCCCTTTTCAGGACATGCGCGATATCCATCTACCGCCAGATCACGCTGCCTGGACTCGACTTCCGTGACATGACCTACACTGGACTGTTGGCAACCTTGTTCTCGGCGCTCGAGCCAGCCGTCGCCATCACGCTGGCCTGCATCCCGTACCTCCGACCTCTTCTCGGACGATTCGCGACGCCCACAACAACCTCGAACTACAAGATCACTGGGGACAAGAGCATTGGAAGGAGCAGCCGGGCCAGGGCGTTTGAGGAGCTCAATGACGCCGATGGCTCTGGCTCGGAAGTCCAGCTGCAGACCATGGACCCGGGGTTCTCGGTTGAGGCCTCTCCGCCACAGTCCAACGCAACGAAGCCTCGGAAAAATACCATTGTAGTGGAGAGAAAGTGGGAGGTCAGCTCTAGTGTATAAGGGTCTTTGATCTCGGTATACCCTCCGGAGAGCATGAGAGCCTTGTTGATCCTTCGCTAGGGTCGTTCCCTTTTTTCTTTTCTTTTTTTTTTTTTTGTTTCACCCTTTCTTTGATTCCATTATTAGACTATATGAGCAAAGGGTCAAGAAACCGTTGATTCATCATGTATAACAGCTACACTTGAGAGGAATACGATATCCATATGTCCAACGCTCGTTACCTGATTCCAATACGTCCGAGGCAGTGCAAGGGTACACATCCCTTTTCCCAATAGCATTATATCACGACTTCTCTGGCTCGGGCGTGCCTTTTTCTAGATGTTAGCCAACCAAATCCCGAATCGGGCGATCTAAGCAAGACGGGAGGGAAACGATACACCCTAGACGTCGTGATGGCAGGGTCAAGGCAAACAGTTGTTCTTATTTATGTACATTTAATGTTTACCTTCACAATTGTATATACATTGGTACAGTGCTGCAACTCTGGTATCTCACTGTTCACCCGCATGGGCGTTTGATCATGCGACCCGATTGCTTTGCCCACACTCGGAGCAATAGCTTCCCACACAACTTCTATCCCTAGCACGCACTACGCACGCTTACTCGTCGCAACCAACGCGAGCAGAGTCAATGACAATGTCGTCATACCAGAAAGTGTTAGTATCTCCGCCATAGGACTCCCAGCCAAAGTAAACACCAGTAACCTTGGGCACGAGAGAGCTGCGCTGCCACTGGCCGGCGTTTTGGTTGGCTACTCCAGACTTGGCAGTAAGACCGTCGATGGCCTCGCCGTTCAGCCAAGTCTCAACAGTTCCGTCAGTACCCAAGTGGTACTCGAAGCACTGCCAGGCGTCGGTGGGAAGGGCCTTGGAGGCAGAGATACCCTGGGGAGAGAGATCGGGCAGGGTGGCGTCGTCGGATTCGCGGTTGAACATGATAATCTTGCTTTGTCCGCCGATTCGGAGATGCTTGTTAGAGCCCTGGGCGGGGTCGGGCATGGTGATGAAGGAAACGTGGGCATCAGTCAAGGCTTTGGAAGCTTTTCTACACACGCATCCAGGTTAGACAAAAGCCCCTCACATTCGGACGGGTAAAGGCCTCCTGGCCCTAGCAGGTTATTTCACTAACATCCAAGCCCTCACGTAGAGATCGCCGCTGGGGACCTTGGTGGTTCCGAAGAACTTGTGTCCGCAGTAGCCGCCCGCACCGTCGACCCTGACCGAGTTGGAGCCGCTGTGCGCTACAGAGGTGTCGAGAGTGACGACGCCGCCCTGGTCGCAGTCGGCGGCGTACGTGGGCCACGCGCTCTCATCCCAGCCGGACTCAAAGTCCTCGGAGACTTGCGCAAAGGCAAAGGGGAGGAGGGCGAGGGCGAAGAGGGAGGCGCGGCGGAACATTTTTGCGGTGAGGAATGGGATATGGTGTTGGTCAGGATGAAGAGCCAAGAAATGGATACTTTGGATCGACCTGACCCGGGGGTATTTATGTGGACAGCCTCTGGGTCCAGGTTCGCCTCTAGCAGGTCGGATGACGCTTCCGCTGTAAATATATATATATATGCCGTCGCCCACCTTCTCCGGTCATTCTCCACAATGCGGAAATTGCCCTTCCGCTTCCGTGTCACGCGCCCCGATTTAATTGTTCGTCAACACAGCGTTCTACGGCCATTGCCCCTGGCAGGGAACAACTGAAAATAATCTTGACTTCTCAAATCCTACGATGAAAGCGATGTGAAAGGACATCGAGAATTTTGGAGGAGATGTGAAAAGTTTCGGAATTTCATCAGCACATGATTTTACAGCGTCGCTGAGGAATAGACACTGACCTGCGTGGATGTCAACAGAGTTCGTCGGCGCGGGGCAGAATAGCCTAAAATATGGACCCATTATTGATGAAGTACGAGGTATATCACTATCAGCTGTGATGGAAAAGAAAAGCTTGTATTGATCTTTGCGGTAGTAATCCGGGGATCACTTGAGCCTAAAAGGAGCACTGTGGCTCGCAGCCCTTGGAGACTGGAGTCTGCCCGTTTGGAATATATGGGCGAGGTCTATGCCCCGGAAGCTGCATATGAATTTCATGCCACTTGTTGATCCGCATTTATTGCCCCCATTCCATCCATTCAGGTTCCTACCCACGCGCCAAGACCGGGCCGGACGTCCAGACACATGGTGCCCGTTGCAACATTGAGGGGAAGAACAGCGAAGGCCATCCTTGAGAGGCGGGTTTGCAAGGCCACTTGAACAATGTTACAGGTCAATGACTATAAAGTGCTACAAGTATATGAATTGATTTTAGATTATTCTAAGATGATTCCATGCAATTAATGCTCTTTGAAACAGTTCGCGGAATAACTTCTACCCCCACAAAAAGAGCAACGTCGTGATCAGAAGAACGGGCGATTGCGATAGGTGACGGGCAACACATTCGGCGAGTATTAGGCACCAAGAAACCCATCAATCGTGATTACACCACCACGAACAGTTTGTAGAACCCGAGACCGAGACCCCAAAGGACAAGCAGTACTATGGCCTGCGTAGGCGCAAAAAGCGCACCTCGAACGACCACAAAACCGCTCACGACTGCGAAAATGATGGGTATCAGAATGGGGGCTTGTACGGGCGGACGAGATCCGGCTGCTTGAAGCGTAGGAGCACAACCCCCAAAACAGCGATGAAGAAGAAGGTGTATTCCCCGAGGCCATTGAAGAGCAAGAGGGCGCGGAAGTTTCCGAGCAAGATGTAGAGCGAGGAAAGGATGGCGGAGAGGATCAGCGCGTTCAATGGGGCGTCGGAATCGCCTTCCGCCGCATTGGGCAGTTGATCTCCCTCGATCCTCGATCCAAAGCCGACCCGGCCAATGACGGTGAAAAACGGGGGAACCAAGTCCTGTTTCCCGCCGCTACAATCATTCTGCTAGCGACGAACGAGTTTCCCAACAGAGAGCCGGCAACAACGAGACATACTAGGGCCGCCGCTACGATACCGGCGGCTGGGCCGAGAAGTCGAGCGATAGAGGTCTGTGAAGAGTGGGAATTAGTACGGCTGCGGTCATGTTGGAGGAGTGAGAAAGGACACTTACCACTGCCACGCTATCGGTGGTCGAAATCGAGTCCCAAGGCAAAAGCACATAGTACGCAGCATTGGCGACAATAAAACAGAGAATGACCGTGGGGATGGCGGTGTTGATCGCCAGAGGAAGTTGTCGGTTCGGGGAAGACAACTCTTCGGAAACATAGATAGCTTTGTCCCAGCCCGAGTATGCCCATAGAGCTCCGTACAACGCGGCAGATAGGTATCCCAGAATCTCCCAGGCATTCAGTTCTCCCCAGTTCGTCCTATGGCCCGACGGGTCCACTGTGTCACGATAGTCAAACCAGGACTTGCGATACCAGTCCCGGCCACCGATTTCCCGATCCGGGTTCGAGAGTTGAACGACGACGACAGCCAGGCCCGCTGCAGCGATAGCTAGGATGCTGATAAACTTGGTGCCGACAAAGAAGCTGTTGAGGCGTGTGCTCGCCTTTGTGCTGATGGAGTTTGCGGCCGTCATCGCCAGCAGAATAAGGATGGATAACAACTTGTGCAGCAGGCCCCCGTTGCCCTCTGTCGATCCCGCGGCTGAGAAGATGGTCTCAACGAAGACGATACTGAGAATGGCTAACGTGGCGGGCATGACGGCGATGATCCATGTCCATGCCGCCAAGAAGCCAAGGACGTCATCGAAGATGTACTGTAGATAGGGCTGAATGCCGCCTGCTCTCCTTGTTAGATACTTAAGCGGGTTGAATGAAACAAGAAAGAGAATCATGCACATACCTTCTCCCGGAATTGCGGTTCCCAATTCGGCCAAGGTTGTAGCGCCCGTCCAGGCCAATACGCCCCCAGAACCCAAATCACTAAAGCCATTGCTGGCGAAGGAACATTGCTGTCAATAGCCCCGGGCGACGTAAATACACCGCTACCTATGACTATGCTGATGATGATGCCAAAAGCATCAAACACGCCCAGGTTTCGCTTGAATGTCCCGGTGTCGCTGTCGTGGGGGACCAGCGAGGGCCTGGACGTCCCGTAATCGTTGCCATCAGCGTCGGCGCCTCCGCTCGCCTGGTTATAATTGGACAAGAGGGGCCGGTCTGGCCCGTCGTCTCTCGAAGGAGAAGCCATCTCTTAATTGCGGCCTACTCAATCCAAGAGCCTTTCGTTTTTGCTTGAAATTGTATCCGCTAAAGTCGGTGAAGGTTTAGGTTGCGGAGGAGCTTTGAGATGACGATCTCGGGTATTGTGGGATGGTATGGTATCATTCTCTGCCCAATCAACAAAGCAAGGCAACAATTGATGACATCAACCACGCTGGTGGACCTCGCAACCAGCCATATTGCGCCTGACAGCAGCTGCCAGAGCAACAGCTTCGAAGAGTAAATTCATACACGGAAAAGGCAGGAATTTGTGGCGAGTTGTCGGGAGTGTGATGACACCCAGAGAAACTGCCAACGCTGCCGTGATAGACTATCAAGACAGTGACAAATTTTCATAAATCAACCTTAGATCAAACAGGCTAGAATATCATCGAGCCAGGATTTGTCTTCGATATTTCGGAAAACTTTTGTATCATAAAGGCAGCATACGCCACAGGGTACACAACAGCAGTGGAGACGCCTTTCTGAGCATGAGGTACCATCTTCGTGCCCCATGAACATAAATTGTGGCCCAATAGACTTGAAAGCCCACTGCTTGCATGAAACCAAGGTGGGAACTTTTGGTCATCGATTTATTCAAATCTACAACGTAACATGTATAGAACATGGAACGACAAAAACGCTTGCGGGCTTGATTGGGGCAATCCTAGCTATTGTGCGAATAAAAATAGACCTGATCACTAATAATATCGCCATCCTGCATGCATCATTCCTCCATCTGCTTTCAACCATAAGTGCAGTTGCATTTACACTTCCCGGAGCCGGTGATAGATGTTGCTTGGCACTAGTTCTCTCAGTTAATACCTGGGCTCGCGACCTCCATAGATAAAGCTTTGATACAAGTACGTACAACTGATTTTGCGCAGTTCATTTGAGTACCATGATAAGACGCAAGGCAGTCAGCGGGGCAGTTGTTCTTAGTCGTGCGGTCACAGATGATGGCGCGGGCCTGGAGATGGTTCGCGTTGGATTCAGGCGCTGGTGCCGCAAGGACAGCCGTAGCGGAAACAACGAGTGCGACGAGGGAGAAACGCATGGCGACAAGTAGATCTTCACTGTAGTTGGTTGGAAAAAATCTTACTGAGACCAAGTCTGTTGAGTTTACACGACACCATGTCTTCGATTGGGATACTTATATAGTTTTCCTACCCTCACCCTCCACGGCGCAATGCCAAGCCGTGATGACCGCGTGTTTTCCTCTGGAATGCGAGTTTTGAACCTCGACCGAGAAATTGTGTCTCGATAGCGTACCCCGGATGAAAACCGACGAGACGGGCCGTTTTCTCGGCACACGGGCCACTTCAAGTCGGTGGTTTTATTGATCCGACTTACAATTGTTGGAATTTTGTTGGAGGTAACCAGCGGATAGTTCGGAGCGAAATGCGGGGAAGTTGCCACTCTTGGACAGCATAACAGGACCTCGTCAGGCATCTAATTTAAACCGAGATGTCCGTTGGTGTCAAGAGACGGCGCGAGGTCTAATCTATCCTTAAAACCCATTCTTTTAGAGGTACGCTGGAGGAGGTAGTTTCGGGAGAAGGGCAACACAAAGGTTACATCAAGACTACACACAAGTAACCACACTCGTCAGACCAACCGCTCTCGGCCGGATGCGAAGCCGTTTTCGGGAGGCTAAACTTAAAAGACTTAGAGGTCCGAGGTGCAGAAGCTTTGTTCCTAGGTTTCTCGGTGTTTAGGATTGAAGGGCTCAAATGGGACTCTAGGGATATTCGATAACTCGATACGATAGGCCCAAGCCTAGTCGTTGAATTAACCAGTGGGTATAGCAGGTTTACATAGCTTTTTTCGCGAAAAGTCCTAATTGATTGATGAAGGGAGCAGGAATGTTACTATCATCATCGCCTGGAAGAAAGCCTGTGTGGTTGCGTACGTGGCGGTTCCTAGATTGTCGATTCGTATTTTCTCAGAGACCCGAGTGGGCACTACGCGTATCCTTCGCATTGGTCGTCAGGGATTTTAGGTACGACCCCAGATATCTGAGAAGGCGGGAAAAAGGGATACCACTCTATATATAGTATAAAGGATCGAGGATAACCTAATCTGACTGGGAATCCATATCGGCAAAGGTGCATGCACGTAGCCATGGTATCGGGCCTGAACGGCACCGATCAGGGGAACTAGCGGATATGAATTATTACATGTGGCTTTACGTGGTTACTCGAGAGGACTATTTCAGGGTCGATATGATGATTCTCTAGTATTGCAGATAAGCTATAGCTATCAAGCGGGATTAAGAATATGGAGGTGATGTTTGGGAACCACTGAAGGAGCCCAATATTGACCCAAGAGTTACATTCACGTTGGTTTAGAAGTAAATCCGGTTGAGTGCTCTTATAAAAGCAGTGGGATTCGTCAACTGAATATCTAGAAACGTAGGGAGTTATGAATCTCTGGTCACTTAAGCACTTTGAAACTATATTGACACTGAGAATGTCGTTTCCACTAACAGTTGATGTCTTCGTTAACCTATTCTCATTCCATTTTTCGTCTACTAGCACGGTTTCGGGGTATGGAAGGCCATTCGCGGACCCTCGCTATTCCAATCTCTTCAGGTCAGGATCCCGATCATATCTACGGGCAACCTATCGGTTTGCGGCCCACGTCCCCTTTCTCCGTTCCGAGTCCTTGCTCGATACGACATTATGTGCTTTATATTCTGTTCAATGGCGTTACAAGTTTTCTGTGAGGATTCTGCAAGTGATGCAGGAGTATTTTCAAAAGTAAGGACGGTCGGCTAGAAACCAAAATTAACAGAGTCGGTTATGTATCTGAACTGTTCCCTTAAAAAACCACCTAGCGACAATGGTCTGTAGTGTTGCCACAGTAGCCCCATCGGCTACAGCAGAGGCCCTTGGGGCAAGGGTTAAGATCGCTGAGTGGCGTCCCGTCGGCCGGCCTTGTTGTGCCGGGAACGAGTGGCCCGCACTCGGCGTTCGGATCCGAAGCTGGCAACGGGGACGGCCGGCGTTCACGCAGATGGTTGTGCCAGTTTGGAGCCCCTCACATCCGCGCCACCCCCAGGTATCAATATTGAAGTCCTCCAATAGTCCCCAGCTGCCGAGACCGAAGCTCGTTGCGAGGGTTGAACAGGTATCGCCTTTCCGCACCACGTAGCTGGTGCAATCCCTGTCGTCCTCGGGGAAGGATGATCGATTTTGCTGGAGAGGAAGCCTGGGGAGCAACAGACGCGCTGACCGGCCTTCAAATTGCTACAGAGTTCGAACTGTGTTTTGTTGTTGAAATTATGGAGCTCCGGGAGCGAAACGCCGCAGGCGGCGGCGGTCTTATCGCAGTCCATGCCCGCTGTGAGGGTTACCTCTTTACAGCTCCCATCCGGGTTGTTTCGGATGGGCGGCAGGTCACCGGGAGTGCAGCATACCCTCTGGCCGATACGCAGAGTGGTGCAGAGACTATCCTTGGGGTTATAGGCTATGAGCTGCTCAGAGGTGATGCCGCATCCCTCTGCAAGTTGGTGGCAGCCTTGACTGGGCTGAATCTGGAGGACTTCGCACTCGGCTCTCGCGACTAAAGGCGAGGCGCTTGTGACCTGAAGAAGGCCAAACAAAAGAGGCTGGCTGTGGAATACATTATGGTCGTTGAAGGGAAAATATGAGCGAGAAGGTGCGAGAAGAGATCGCAAAGTACGAAAGAAAAATCGGACTGAGGTTAAGTGGATTGAGGAGGCTCCTGTTTAGAGCTTACGCAGGTTTTGGCAAAAGACGGCGGCGAGATTGATTTATATCTATTTCTCCGGTGTCTGGATTCTCTTTTTCGGCGGTTTTATCAAGACTCTTGCCCCTTGCATCCACAATTGGTTGCTGTGTGGGCCTTAATTTACAATTGTCTTGGTTCCGGCCTCGAGACGAGCAATCAGGGCTCGATATTTAAATCACGATGCTGCCAAGCCAGCTCCAGCCAAAGTTTTGGCACCGCTCGACCTGGATAAAAGACCACGTCGATAAATAGCCAATGCGAGAAAATGGTAGAGTAGTAATATAGGAATCATTGCTACTATGGGATGTGATTCCCACCCCGTACAAAATTCGTCCATGATGCTTCGCAACTACCTCCCCTCGCCAGCTTCCAGGTTTGAACAACGGAATACTAATCATTTGAGTTCCGAATCATGAATGGATATGCTAGTATTTCCCCGCTAACCTGCGGTTCGGCTCGGCTCGAACGATCCCTTGCGTTGGGACGGCGATACATACTAGTTATCAATTTGGTTTCTCTTTGTCCTTGCTGCTTGTCTCACGCGATTGATGCACCGCACCTAAAGCGGACATTGCAACCAAGTCAGCCACTTTTGGGAGCTATCCCTTGGTTCACCCATGGATTCCCATGGACTTAACAAATGAAAACTACGACTGTGTATGAGGGTTCAAAATCCTTCAGAACGTTTAAACAAAAGATGCAAGGCCGCCGTGTTCCATTCTCGTACGAGCAACTGCAGTGTGACTTGGATGAACCGTTCTTTTCTGACTTGGAGCAATATTTCCTAGCAGCCCTGAGATCGGTTGAAGGATTGTGGGAACTATTGCTGCATGAAAAGGGATAGTAATTTTCTGGAGGATTCTCGGTTGGGGTATAGTTACGATTCCTGAAGAGCAGATGTCGGCTAAAGGACTGCCATTGACACTTTGTTTTTGGGGGCTTGAGGAGAAATGCGGCGCACTACCCCAGAGGTATATTTGAAATGTGCCAACATTCCCAGTCGTCCGCAATACCATTTAGGTAATTTGGGTGCCGGATTGGGCAGGAGGAGCAATAGTTGTAGGGGCCTTTCAGATCAGGCATTTTGATCTGTTCCATTGCGCATCCCGAATCAATCGGATCCGAAAATATCGGGTAAGTACGTGATTTTCGTTTCTTGGCCATACAACTTCGTCCCGACGTTTCGATAGATCCCGTGTAAATTCTCACCCATCCTCCAATCCCAACTGTGCACGTCAAGCCGCGGGAGGCCGATAGGAGGGCGAACGAGGGGAAGACCACCGTAGCTTCTTCCAACTTGCCCTGGTGCTGCATACGCCAAAAACATGTAGCTTCTTGGTCTCTTGAACTGCAGTTCGGCTCTTTTCAACTTTGGCATCTCTGCGAGCGCCTTGCCAAATGCTTCGAGCACCGGGTTAATCGCCTGATCATTCGGGTATTGTCTAAACCAGGGGTCATGGAGTCCAACGAATGCTCCATATGACGTAAATGCTGGCCGTTCCATGGCGGCGGCATGCTCGAGGGCCGCCTGCGTGTCCTCCTCGGACCCATAGCCAGGTGGCATAAGAGACGGTGCGTCATGGGGTAGGGGGATATCTGACTGGGGGATGTGGTAGGCATTGTTAGCGTCATTGCATCTGAAGTACCACTGACCCGATGGAGACTGGAGTGAGAGTTGAACATCAAGGTAGGCTATGTCGCGCCAATGCGGTGTTGATATTGATTCCTCGGGCCCGGGCCAGAACAGAGTCGAGTCCGCAACCCCGTTATATATGAAGCGACGTGTCTGTGTGGATAGTGTCCGAAGGGCGGCGCTTGTAGGGTCGGAAGAATAGCCCCCGTGGATACATGGGAGCCTTCGATGGTGTTGATAATATGGGGCCTGGAAGGTGATGTCTAGTGTGTCGACGGAGGGAGGTAGTGTGGAGGATTGATCCGATGCCGTATCAACAAATCTCTTTCTTATATCCCTTCGTAGTTGGTCGTAGATGCCTGGTTCGCGACAATTCCACAGGACGGATGCGGCGAGAGGAAAGAGGAGTGTCAACTCCAGGCAGCTTCCGAGTTCCATTCTTCTTGCTCCCAAGGAAGCGATGGCTAGCCCCCAACGCACTTGACTTCGAGCGTGCCATGCATTCTCGGAATGCGAAGGAAAGAATCAGCGTACCGCTGCTCTTCGAGATGTTTCCAAGACATCTCATCGTCGTTTTCCAAATCCGATGGGGAACCGAACCCAATTCCAAGGTTCATCTTGGAGCTTCCCGTGTCCCAGGCGGCCAATACTTCGCAAAGACGTCGGAGGTGCGTCTCCGTTGCCTTGTCATTCGCAGCCCTGTCCTCATCTGTCTCATAGTGGAAGCATCGGTCATGTTCATAGCGGGGAGTAAGATTTCAACATCGAGCGACAGGAGGGCCAGTCTGCGATTCCCGTGGACGATTCGCTCGAGCTCATTGAAATCATCGCTTGTGATGGTTAATTTTCTAAAGGTTCTTCGCTCCATGGCTTGTTGCCACCTTGGGGAGATGGTGCAGATGCCCGAGACCCGTGGTCGGTATGTCCACTCGGCCATGAATGGAAGTACCCATGGTTCCCTATCCTTGTATAGAAACGAGATGATGTTGTCATATATCTCATCTGGGAGTTTGTCCATATCGGAAAATGGGAATCTCGCTTTAAGCCTGGCAGCGGCTAGTCGTTGGTCGTGGTCGGATTGATGTACTTGTCGTTAGCGGCTTTGTGCCCCTCGGGCATGTAAAATGTTGGGAGACAGTTCTTTTTATATACCGATAGCGCCATTTAGGGAAAGTGGGGCTGCGAATTCCCACATTAGGCCCCGAGACAATGAACCCTGGAAAGGGCGATCTCAGATTGACATCCACCGAACGACACGGGATTGGAAAGCGGGCGTCTTCAAGTTTACTAATCATAACATTCCAGGGGATTTCTTTCGTCGGTCCAAGGTCACTTCAATGGAAAGTTCTAATTGCTGGTGACGCGGTCCCTTATATGAGGAGACGGGAAAGTCCATCAATAGAAAAGCCTTTTTATTTTGTATATGGGAGCTGGACCCCACTCATATCGTAGGTTCCACCTAAACTGTGTACAAGAACTGAATAGAAGAATTGAAGGTAAGAACTATGCCTCTGGCCATAGTATTCGCCTACTCCGATACAGCCTTTCGAGCGCTAGTTTAATACTACACTCCCTTACTGGGCACTCTGGGTCCTACCACCCCGACGACGACCCCGGCCTCGGCCACCACGTCCGCGGCGGCCAGCATTGGGGCACGGAACCCGAGTCGATTCGGGGTTGGGACGAGTGGCGGGAACGAGGGTGGTCGATGGGCCATTCGATTCCACGATGGGGTTCGAAGCGGGGGCTCAGGAGACGAAGCGGTGGGAGCCGGGTCAGCATCGGCCTCAACGGCAGTGGTAGTGCTGCCCTGGGTCGCGGAGGGGGTGGCTCGGCGGCGCCCGTAGGTTCGAGTCGGCAATCGAGGTGGGTTCTGCCACTTGCTCATCAGCGGAGCTCACTGCGGTGGTCTCGGCGGGGTCCTCGGGTTGCGCCGCGGGTTCGGATGGGGCGACAACTGCGTCGGTGGTGGTGGGGACGGTGGGCTCGGCACCGGCATTGGCCGAGGTCGAAGAAACAGCAGGCGGAGAAGTTGGGGAGGCCGCGGAAGAAGCGGAAGAGCTCTGAGAGGGAGTCGTTGAACCGCCGCTACCGCGAGACATGCAGGCAAACGACATCTTGGTGGTGGACGAGGTGCTACGCGCGGGTCCGCTGAGGTCCCATGTCATGCTAACATAAGGCCAGCAAATGCGGCCGTCTGTCATGCTGACCATGTCGCCGGCAACAAACGAGTCGGTAGACTTGACGGGAGAGCCAATCTTTTGACCCTTGTTATCAATCAGTTGGTAGAAAGTACCAGCAAATTGACCCTTGCAGCCCATGGCCTCGAAATCGCAGACGGGGTTCTGAATCTCCTCCCAGGTGATGAGGGCGTTGGAACCGTCGAATGCAGCAGCGTGGGCATTGGAGCAGTCATTGGATCCCTCGGTCACCCAGCGCATCTGCGAGTCGCCGTCGGCGGCGCCGACTTGGGAGGTGGCCTGCTGTCCGACGATCGTGTTCTTGTCGGAAAAGAGGGCAATAGCCACATTGCGGTTGTTGGTACGCTTCTGCGACTTGGTGTATCCCTTACCCATCCACTCGTTCAGTGTAAGGTCCTTGGCGCCGCGGGAGACCCAAGAAAAGATGTACGAATCCTGGCCGATGAACCTGGCAAGAGCGCTATAGGAGCCTCCCATTCCTCCCATGGGCTCGTTGCTGCCACCGTTGATGGTGACTTCGTTGGAGATCTTGACCCCGGCGGTGGACATGCCTTGACCCTTGGTGTTCAACCAGATGGCACCCTGGTCCTCGGCGCAGATGGAGGCGAATGGGGCGGAATCAGCGGCCTCGAAGGCGATACCCGTGTTGTGGGAGCAGCCCCAGCTGCTGGAGGCTCCGGCAATGTTCTTGATGTTGCCGTCGGTATCGAGGTAGCGGATAGCATCGCCAAAGTGGCCGCTGGCCCAGCCTTCGTAGGCCGTCACGACGATGTAAGCCGCGTAGTAACCGGCCTTCTCGGAGAAGACGAGGTCGCCGTTGATGTCGGGCGAAGCGTTGGCACCGTCACTGTCCACGTTGCGGCCACCGATGTAGGTTTTCCATGCCTGCTGGCCGTTCTTGAACCGGTAGATGACGGGGATGGGAATGGTGGAACCGCTGGAAGATGAGACTTCGTTAGTAAGAATGGCAAAGCCATCGTTGTGCGCGACCAGGCCACCGGCTTCCTTGCCGGTCGAGATGGTCAC
Organism: Parascedosporium putredinis; assembly: GCA_949357655.1. Lineage (NCBI taxonomy): Eukaryota > Fungi > Ascomycota > Sordariomycetes > Microascales > Microascaceae > Parascedosporium > Parascedosporium putredinis. Next base: position 4,413,927 of record CASHTG010000012.1, on the reverse strand, counting down.
GGCGGCGCCTACGGCCGCAAAGGTGGTGGGGTTGATCTTTTGGATGTGGACCCCGGTCCCGCTCGAGTCGAGGTAGGCCAAGTAGGCGGAGCCGCCATCCGGAGAAACGGCAAAGGGGGTACGACGGTGGTGAGGGTAACCGGTCCAATATGCCGGAATGATGGGGTTGAAAGAATGGGAAAGGGTGGTTGCGTCCTTGTGCTTCTCCAGAGAAGACTCGCTCAAGCCAGAGCCGGACTGCGCGACAGCGCCAGCCGCCAGGAGCAAAGAAAGGTAAGGGAGTGATTGTCTCATTTTTTGATTTGATGACTGGCAACAACGTGGAGACGAATTTGGTAATAACACAAATAAACGAGTGAGAAGCGAAAGAGAATGGACACTCCAAACGAAGGAGACACACAACAAGTTCAAAGGAATGACTGCACGACGGCGGATGGAGAGGGAGAAGAATCAAAGTCCAATCCCATGGTGAAGTTTTGCAGAGGTATTTGATGATAATATAGTCATCTCTTCTGACATCCTGCCCTACGCTAGGAAACTACTTCACCCCCGTCCTCAATCTTAGTTCCCCTTTCTAGGTGCTGGGGTCTCCCCTTGCAGTCTGCAAAAGACTCCCAGAGGATGGATCCCATGAAGCGATGGCTAGGGTTGTGCAAGGGAGGGCAATCGAAAGGAAGAGGGCGGGGGCATAATAGTATTAGTTTCATTTTGACTAAGGCGGTTGCCCGAACACACGCTAGAAAGACTGGTGGAAATCGGACCATGATGTTTGGGAGTCTCGCCTTCCCCTCAGTCCAGCACCGTCTTCGGGGATAGAAGAGGGGAGAAGAGGTTTGGAAGGGCGGGCTGATTAGCACAGGAGTCAGTGTGGGCCAATTTGGCTGTTTCAGAGCCTCCCGCCTTGAGTCGACGTTGGGAAACACAACGAGTTGGTGGAATTCCTCCAATGATGTGGTGGGGAGGAAATCCTTGGCAGATCCTGTCAATTGGGGCAGCGTAGCATCGACAATTGGACCCTGTGCCTCGGGAGCTGGCGCGCAGGGTGAAGGCTGAATGGGCTTTTGATCAGACGAAATCAAGGGTCAGTGCTGGAGTTTGGCATGCAGCACGACCAACCGGACTCAGATTATCGAGCAAGGTGCAAGGGTCCGTCGTGTGTTCCAACGCATCGCTTAAAATTCTTGATCGCGCGAGAATTTCCTCTCCTGGTGAAGTGCTGACCCCGGAATCCGAGTCTCTGGCGCTTCCGTTGTTCGTGTGCACATGTCGCACGCCGCACGGAACCGGTCTATGCTTTCGACCCAATCCCAAGGGACTACTCTGCTCTCGCGGGGTACCAAGCACTCGACCTAGCCGGGCAATCACAGCGACGGCGGCGACGTCAATCCTTTTTCTCACCCTGGGCTCATTCAACAAAAGTTGCTGAGGCGCGGATTGAAAGGAAGGATCACTTGCCCCATGTTTTTTTCTTCGTCTTTTTCTTCCGGAGGATCCGAACGGCGGAAATGAGAGCTGCGAGAGCGCAGCCGAGGTCGATTAGTTACAGAGAGGCAACGGAAGACAATAATATTGCTTGCTCAAATTAAAGTTTTATGATATTAGTTGGCTGTTCTTGTTGGGTATGCACAAAAATGCTCCTAGTCGCTACTCAAACACAAACCGCCCAGAGCCGGTTCCATAATAGGTTGTACTCTAAAGTTCCTTGGCCCCCTCCCCGTCTCTTGTCCAGTTCAAATCCCCCAATCTTAGAGAATCTTAACTTTTCTCGCACCCGCTGCGCTGAGTCGGGCGAGACCCCACGTTAGCACCCAACCCCTTTCTGTCTGCTCCAGACTCGGGCCAGGTTCAACGTTATGGGATGAATAATCGACCTGAGGATGCCCGCTGGCTGTGGCCGAAGGGGGTTTATCGCCTACGACGCCTGCTCCCCTGGCTCTGAGAATCGCCGTCTCCGCCGCGACAGCAAGGCTGACGGGAGTGGCCGCCGGCATAATCAAGAATGCGCGGAAAATGCCCGCCGGGCCGTAGACGCCCGCACTAGCGAGGATAACTCCGAGCCGCTCGACGAGCCACCACACGACCGAAACGCCGACCAGCACGGCCAGAGCCACTAATACCCCGACGGGCATCGACACCGCTCCTTCCTTCACCGTCCGCACCATGTCGCAGAGCTCGGCAAGCTCGGGGTTGGACTGGGCAGCGGCAGCTTCGCCGCGTGCCAACTCGAGTGCGGTTGTGTTTCCGCGAGCGTAGAAGCCGGTGGTTGCTCTCGTCGACTTGCTGGCGATATCCATGGCGCCGATGTGAGCCCAACGATGGACCTCGGCGGCGAATGGGACGGGCGGAGCGTTTGTGGGGTCGAACTCCCATCGCGGAGTTTCGCCGATGCTCTGCAGCAGAGAGGAGGAGCCGCGGAGATATCGCACCGGCTTGACGACGAACTCGGTATTTGCCATGTGGAGAAGGGGGTTCAGTCCGGTTGGTAGATTGTGCGCCGCGATGAGCTCGGAGCGATTATTCCACGTGGCGGATGTTTTGAATGTCCCGGATGCCGTCTTGACGGAGAGGTGCTCCCAGCACATGATGTGCGCGACCTGGTCCGGGGTATACTCGAACTGATCATCAGGAAGTGGCGTGAGGTATAACTCGTCTCCATTTTTCTGGTTGATCTCCTCCCGAGGAGGGAGCACTGTCAATATGGTTATCGAGTCCGCGTTCAGGGCCCGCACAGAGTTGGGCCATGTATAGCACGGGTACGTCGTGTCGTTATCCGCGTTGACGAAATAACTATCCGTCACCACGCTCTTCCTCCGGTTGAAGCGTTGCCGGTCTCGTTGGCCGAGGTACCACGTCTCGGCGGCATCCGTGGCGTACGGGCATATGTCGGAAAGAGGCTCGGCGAATCGAACGGCACCGGGCGCGAAGTGGAGGGCGTACTGGTAGCTCGAGGCCCTCCTTCGTCGTGACCATATCGAAGTCGAATTGAGGCGGAGACAGTAGCCCTCCATGCTGAGACTCCAAGACGGATCGTACCACAGGCCGAGTCGAGCGGGCGAGAGGTCGACCGACACCTTGTGCGTCTGGGGAAATCTTTCATCGCAAAGCGCCTCGTCCTCCAGGAGGCATCCGTCCAGCTTTTCATACACCACCTGAGAGACAGGATCCTCGACAACGGCGTTGTCGGTGTAGACTGTGCTCTCCTCCGTCCACGAGTAGCGAAAGGTGGAAATCCAGGGAGCAGCTCGTAGGATCGCGCGTGGTGGTCGAATGAGCGGGCGACGAGATTTTCCGCGCCGTCGCTGAAATTCATCTGCGCCATGCACGCTCCGGACTGGCGCCCCTGGAACCCGTTGTCGACCTCGCGGGAGACGAGGAGGGCCACCAGAGGGCCCAAGGCGGCGGCGGCGAGGCAGAACAGAGAGAATGCCAGGTACGTCAGCGCAGTGTATCCCCGAGACCTTTTCAGGTTATGAACAAAGGCTACCGCGGAGCCATAGGCGTCGCTGAGGAATAGCCCGCTGTTCGCGAGCACGAGGGGAGATGGGACGGGGTCTGGCCTTGGGCTCCGTGGGCCTTTGCGCTCGCCGCCTCCGCCGCACCGTCGTCGCCGGGGCGTACGCGGCGAAGGTAGCACCAGAGGATGGCGACGACGCGCGGGAACCGGGCGAGGAGGAGAGGGATGAAGATGCTGATGCTGAGGGTGACGGCGGCGAGGAAAATCGGCGCGATGTCCGCGTCGGCAATGACCACGCGGCCCGATGCGGGAGAGTCGTAGGTGGTGAATCGCGAGGGGGCCTCGATGGCTTGGTCCACCAAGGCGCTGGACGCGAGCTCGGCTACATATTTTGCGTACCACTTGTAGTCGTTTTCCATGGCGGTGATTTCGGGAAACTCAAATCGCGGGCGGGAAGAAACTCTGGGGCGGCGTGACAGCAACAGCAACGACTGAGCTCAAACCCGGCGACTGGGAGGGGAAGAGTCGTTGAAAAAAGAGAATCCAGGCCCATGGGCAGTCAGTCGGGCGGCGAGATCATGGCAGATAAGAAAGATGGCTTCACTTATCGACGCTGAAAGGGCGAGCACAGAGCTAATGACGCGCCAAGAGATCCAAGCCCCTTTGCGAAATCGAAAAATGGCTAGATAATATTGCTCTTTCGATCGGAGAGGGTTTAGGTCAAGCATAAGCTCATTTCGTCTTCCAATCAGGGCCGGGTGCTCGGCCGGGGTGTTTTCAGCCCTAGCCTTGTCTCAACAACATGGCGTAGAAATGCGCTTCTCCGAGGAGGGTGTTGCTGAAAAATCAAATCAGCTCTCAAGATCTATCTCCTCACCCCATGATAAGCCAAAGACTAGTCGTTCAGGTAGAGAATCTAATCAGGCATACGTGCGCGCGCTGTCAATTTCTTGGCGCACCTTTTCCCTTGGCGGCCCCTTGATATCGATGCATGTAAAGCTCATGGCACCTGATTGATTACCACGGCCTGATGGACCGACATGCAGGGATTCGAATGTCATCGAGTGTTGGGGGTTTGCCGAGTCGGCAATTCAAAAGCAAGGGTAGCAAGCAAGGAAAGAAAAGAAGTGTGAAAACAAGTTGGGGCTCGGCTCGCATTCCAAATATCGCATCTCCATCCGCATATCTAAAGCCTCCTGTGCCTTCGCTATTCGCAGCCTATTCCAATCTATTCATCCCAGGCCCAAAGCTCTCCGCAAAGGAATCCGCCATCTTTGCATCTTTGATGGCAAAATAAATGTTGATGTTGCCCCATATATGAGATGCCCCTGCATCCGCATCTGCAGCACCGACACTAGCGAGCGCCGCCCGCTTCCTGCTTGTGCTCCCGAGCAGCGTCTTTTTCCACGCCCTGGCGATTTCCCCACGGGATTACCGTATGCGCCACATCCCCAAGCACCTAGAACGAGATGATCGACGCCTCTCGATGTAGCCATGCGCATCACGGCGGTCATCTTCTTCACTGCCGCCTCCCGGTCCGACTGTCGCGCGTATTGCTTCTCCTCGCCAGCTTCGTCTACTTCGGGAGCCGGTGCATCGCTGCCGTGATGACGTCCACGAAAAACCAGTCCTTCTGCGCGCTTCCCTTGGCAGGCATGTCGTCGTCCAAGCGGAAGACTAGGATGTCGGGGAGTAAATACCACCGTATTCGGGGAGGCGGTAAAATTCTTCGCGGAGTGAAGGGTATAGTGTGGTGCGACGACACAGTGACTCCTCCTGGGACGTCGCGCCAGACAGCACTCCGCCGCCCGGACGTAAGGGGATGCCATGTTGAGCACGGCGATGCGAGGTTGGCGGCGATGCGGGAGCGTGAGGTGCGTGCTGCGGATATGCGCCGCGGCCTCGAGTGTGTCGGCGATCATCAGGACGGCGAGCAAAGGTGCGTCCCCGGTCCCGGCGCTGCAGAAGCTACATGGCTGTTTGGGGGTTTGAGGTTGGTGGCAAAAGTGCTAAACCTGGGTTTACGAGTGGTTGCTCCTCGCCACTGGCTGGGTTAGGATGGGGAGCTGCTACAGAGCTGCTGGTGGCATTCGGTCGCGGAGGCGTAGGCGTGGCGAGCGGGTCGGGGTCCGAGATCCGCTGCACCGCGTCGACCCCGCGCCGCGCACGGGGTTTCCCTTGAGGATCGTCGGGATGACATTGTTGATGATCGTCCTGGCGAGTTTGCCACGCGCGTTCCGATCTGTGCCTTGAGTGGACATGGCAACGTCTTGGGGAGGAGAAAGTGCGGGGTAAGCGGTTTTTGGTCGGAGAGGCCGCTAAGAATTACTTTGTTGCTCGAGTTACATCACATCACGGTTCTAATGATCAATCTGTACACGAGGAGACTGGAGCCATAAGAAAAAAAAAGAAATAAGATTATCTGAGAATGAGAGAGGTATAAGACGCAAACTGTAGAAAAGCCGCTACTGAGAATATTATTATGACAGAGGAGATGTAACAAAAACGAGTCCCAGATTCCCGAATCAGCGCCAGTTTCACAAGGAAGCTGCTCCGGTTCCGTGAGAAGCCCTGCCGCAACTTTGCTTTCGGACTCTGGGAAGGGAGACAGGTCCATGATTAGTATTGGAATCGGAAGTCCAGGCGCTTGTTTCCGTCCTTCTCACGGGCCTCCTGGTTGGTCTGGTATTCAAGCTTCTCCTCGGCCGTCATCGCGTCCCAAGCGTTCTCCTTCTTCTTGTTGAGGTGGATGAGCCACTGGCGCTGGATAATGAAGGTGACGATGGCAAGGGCAAGGATGGAAACCAGGACCTTGTTGCCCGTCTTGTAGTACGGGGCATCCCACTTGCGGTAGATCTGGCTACCAATCAAACTTCCACTATAGAACTTGTTAGATTGCGAAATTCTGGCTGCAGACATGACGACCAAGGTGCAGGCTGAGGCAACTGATTCAACTTACATTTGAACAATGACGTTATACGTAGCCGCGGCAATAGCTCGCTTCTTGACGTCAAAGGTGTTTTCTGAGATCCACGAGCTGACGATGGGATGGAAGTAGGGGTAACCGGAGATGAGGGTGACGAGGGAGAAACGTCCCCATTCGCGGCCACCGTCTGGTAGGGTGAGGAGCGCGGTGAAGAGGGGAAGGCACCACAGCTCACCGAAGAGACAGTGGAAGGCTCTCTCGTTGAAGAACTCGGAGCTGTAGGCAAGGGCCAACATGGTGACGATCTGAAGCGCGGCAGAGGGAGCGGTGAGCAGGTTGCTCTGGAGAGTGGTGAAACCACCCACGCGCTTGAGAGTGAGGGTGAGGTACGCCTGGACGGGGGTGGCGGGGATGTAAGCAATGAGGCCGATGAAAAAGAGACCCCAGAGGGACTTGTCGGACCAGGTGTTCTTGACGTCGGCCCAGGTGGCGGGCTCGGTGATGGCGGTGAGGCCCTTGGCGGGGTCGTCGCGGAGGATACGGTTGATCATGATGACTTCTTCGCGCTCGGTATACCACGGGTTGCGCCACAGCAGAGTCTTGGTGGCGGTGGGCGAGAGAGGCAGCCAGATGAAGGAGATGAGGCCGAGGATGACGGTGAGGAGGCCCTCGAGGAGGAAAAGCCAGAACCAGCCGGGGCGACCGTTGACGCCGCGCATCTCCAAGAGGCCGGCGGCCAGGAGAGCGGAGATGACGCGGGCGACGTTGAGGGTGGACCAGAAGGCGGCGAGGCGGACGGACAGCTCCCGGGAGGTGTAGAAGTAGGTGGCCATGAGGATGGCACCGGGGATGAAGCCGCCCTCGAAGAGACCGATGAAGGCGCGGGTCACGTAGAACGAGGTGCGGTCATGGATGAAGCACTGGAACGTTGCTGTGGTTCGCGCGGGAGGTTAGCGTTTGCGAATTTTTTTTGGAGGGCAACTTTTGTTTTTCTTGGGATAGTATAACTTACAGACAAGACCCCAGCCAACCATGAGCTGAAAGAGAAGAAAAAGACGAATTAGTTTACGATTCAGGACCCTGTATTTTCGCGCTGGGAAAAGTCCTTACCCCGGGCAGAATGTGCTTGAAGCCATATCGCTTGGTCAAGAACTGAACAGGGAACTCGGCAGCCAGGAAGCACACGAGTTGAATGGTGGTACCCTATTATGGAAAAAAATTAGCAAAGGTTTACTTGCGCAAATCTTGCGACGCGATTCAAAAATGTAGTGGTGGCTACTTACGTTGTTGTAATCGTCGGTGGTGAGGCCCAAGTCATCGAGAAAATTGTCCGCGAGGGTGTTGCTCAGATTGCCTCGATCGAGTTGAAGGCCAAAGAACTATTACACGCACATTCGTTAGAAAAACCGTTGGAAGCTGGGCATGATTAGATCCGTTGCCCAGCAGGGCGGCGCATGTCGTGCAGGCGCTAATTGTGCCAGGGTCAAGACGCCTCGAGCTCCCATTTTTATTTCTCCGTTGATTACAAAATAATCGACGGAAAAAAAGGAATAACGTCCAACCCCTAAGACGCAACGGAAAGGGGCGGAGAGAAGGGGCATTAGTGCGGATTGTGTGTGGTGCATAAACATACCATGATACAGAGCCATGTGAGCAGCTTCAGATCCGTCTTACGGATGACGGCCTTTTCCTCCTCGGGCGACCAAGTGGCGGAAGGATCCCATCGGTGACCTCCCTCGTACGAGGCGTGGGGCGCGACGGCGGCATGGAGGTTCTGGCGACCAACCGCGACGCTGCCCTTGTCGACGTCCGAGGTCCGCTCCAGGGACGGGGCCGCGATTTCGACGTCGCCTTTGCTCATGGCGAAAAAGCGGAGGAATGGCACCCTGTTACGCTGGTCTTGGGGGAGAAGGTGGATAGGAAGAGAAAGGAGTGGAGGAGGGGAGAGGAAGATGTGGATGGTGCCGTGAACAAAAAACAAACAAGTTCTTTTGCTAAGAGAAAGGGTTCACGAGGATCCCTTTGCGGCGGCCAAGGGTGAGAAGATGAAGAGAGGAGATAGCACGAGAAGGAGGAAAAAAGTGGACCAGAGACGAGAGAGGTCGTCCGGCGATAATATATACAAGACGCAGCGTAGTGAAGCTCGAAATTCGACAAGGCGAAAGCTTGGATCATGGACGAAAAACAAAAGGCAATGGCTCGAGAAAATCCCACGGCAATGGCAGCTGGTCCGGTTCCCTCTCCACAAAATCTCCACAGGGTAGTTTGCAGGGATTTCAAGCACACAATCCGGGGCATTTCCCGAGCTAGTCAAACGCCCTCTCGGCCGCCGATGTTCGATGGGGGAAAGGGGGAGGGGAGGGCCTTCTGCTCCGTCGTCTGCTCACTTGGGAGCGTGAGCACTGGAGTGGTGCGGTGCGGAGCTGGGCTCGGTGGAAAAATAGCCTGGCTGGCGGACGTGAAATGGGGTCTTGTCTTGTCCTCCATGGTTTCTCCCTGGCAGTGCGCTGGCCTGGCCAACTTTGGCTCCGAAGCGACACCCGGTGATGCTCCCTGGATTGGGTCCTCGGCAGCGCACTAGCGCACCCTCGGGCAATCCACCGTGCAGGTGTGGCGTTGTGGGGTGATGGGTTCATTCTCCGAGATTTTCTCCAGCACCTCCACCTCCGGTCTAGGATGGCATGGCTAGGGACGGGCTTGTCATAAGTAGGCCGGATGTCGTCTTTCCTGGGCCCTGTGATTCGATATTTAGACCGCTGCTACTTTCCCAAGAGAAATCAAGCCCTGTTCGTTTTTATTTTTGTCTTTGCAACCTCGCAGTTTCGCTCCGCTTGTATCTCGCAAAACACGTCTGTCCGTTGGAAGCAATCACTTGCAGAAAAGACGAATCCCCAAAACAGCCAAGTACTACTCCCCCACTCTGCACTGTTGATTGGTCCCAGCTCGCTTTCACAGGCTACAGCAGTTCCTCTTCCTGCTTCCCTTCCCCCACTGAACCGTCTTGTCCCGGTTGTTCAAAAATACATTGGACTACCACCCCCTTGCACCTATCCCTTGTCGCAAACCACCATCAACTGCATAGTAGCGCAGGCATCTTTGTTATTTCGCCAGCACTTATCTCTCCTCTCTCCCACTGCTACCCTCCCATTCCTCGGAAATCTTGGGAATCGAAAAAAACCAAAGCGCCGATCCTCTCTCTCTGACGCCAAGATGCCCTCCGTTACCGTGCAAGACTCCAACCTGGTCGGCGGCCACGCGGAAAGCCGGCCACGCCTCTCATCCCCGATCACGTACAGCGGCGCCCTGGACAAGTATATCAAGACCTTTGCCGATGTAACGCCCGTCATTGGCCGCGAGATCTACGGCCTGCAAATCCGCGCCATCCTCAAGGAAGAGGACGAAGCCGTGTTCCGGGACATGGCCTCGCTCATTTCCCAGCGCGGCGTCGTGTTTCTCAAGGACCAGGATGTCACCCCGAGCGAGATGAAGGACTTCATGCTGCGGCTCACCGAGGCCGGTGGCTGCCCCGCCAGCTCGGGCCTTCACGTGCACCCGCTCACCGAGGAGGGCAGCGAGCTGGGCGACCAGATCAGCGTCATCTCCAGCGAGAAGCAGAAGAAGGGCGGCGGCTTGACCCACCAGCTCAGCGACGTGTCTCGCTTCGCCAGCGCGGGATGGCACAGCGACATGTAAGCGTCTCTCTCCCTTGTCCAATTTCTTTGCTTCTTTCTTTCCATGCCTTCTCCCGCCGGGTGTCCGCCCCCCTCCCCCTCCTCCTAATCCTAGAGGGGAACCTCGTGGGAGGGGAGACCAAGACCAACACGACGGGTGAACTTTAATCCTTCTTCATTTTAGTGCCTGCTGACATTTTCCTTTCTTCCCCTTTGGTTTAGCACGTTCGAGAAGGTGCCTTCGGACTATGCCATGCTCAAGATTCACACCTTGCCCGAAACGGGTGGTGATACAGTACGTGACCTTTTCCTCTTCTGGACCTCGCATTTTTTTATTGATCCCTCCCCTTCTTCACTTCCTCCCTGCCCCCCTAAAATCTGCTGCCCTTTTGGGGGTCCCTCCCTCTCTCTCCCCTCCTCCCCCACTCTAGCCTCGCCCGCTATTATAAGGTTCTTGAATACTCCGTGAGACTAATGCATGTGTCTGTGTGCTTGCAGCTCTGGGCATCGGGCTACGAGATTTATGATCGTCTTTCGGAGCCCATGAAGCAGCTCTTTGAGGGTTTGACCGCCACTCACGATGCCTCCTTCTTCCATGACGAGGCCAGGCGTCTCGGGAACCCCCTTCGCGAGGGTATCCGCGGCTCTCCCCTCAACCAGGGCGGCAACCTCACGGCGGTGCACCCCATCATCCGCACCAACCCCGTGACGGGCTGGAAGTCGGTCTACGTGAACAAGGGCTTCACCAAGCGCATCAACGGCCTGTCCGGGACGAGAGCGACCTGCTCCTCAACTACCTCTTCAACCTCGTCACCCAGAACCACGATGCCCAGGTGCGGTTCCGCTGGGCCAAGAACGACTTGGCCATCTGGGACAACAGGTCCACCTTCCACTGTGCTACGTACGACTACGACGCCGCTAGGGCGGGCGATCGCGTGTGCAGCCTCGGCGAGGCGCCTTATTTGGACCCCAGCAGCACTGGACGAAGGGCGGCGCTCGACGCTTAAAACCCGAGCACAGTGAGCGGAGCGGGTATAGCTTTTGCCCCCAAATAAGCGAGAGAAGAGGAGTCGGGCAAAACGGAAACGAAGAAATATGAAGCTTTGATGGGTCAATGTCAACTTTTAGTGTAATTGAGAAACGGGGGCTACCCCTTAAGAAAAGAAAAAAGCAAATACGCCATGAGAGAAGCCAGCTAGCCTAGTGCAATTGATTGATCCTAGTGTCGAAGTGTCTTACAGGTCGTCGTGTCCTAGCTCCACATTGATATTGCCGCGTTTTATTCCACTCTGCGACTCCGACATTTTCGGTTAGTTCTAGCGTGAACCCCACAATCCGACCCGCCAATTAGAGTATTCTTGGTTTTGTCTTGGAAGTATTCCATAGGCGAAGATTTGTGGACAAGAGGAGAGAGAAGAGAAAAAAGGGGGCCCGTTCGCTTACGAGAAAGCAAACCAGACATGGGGGATTTTTGTGAGAAGAAGTGGGACAGTGAGCATGACTCCATCTTTCCCGTGATTGGTCTGCTGCACTAGGAGTCGGCCTTTTCCCCTCTCTCCGCCGCGATGGGGAGAGGGGGACGAAAGGAGGTTAGACCGTGCCGAGGAAGAGTGGTGGATAGGTCGCAGGGGGCAAGATGGTGGTTAACCGGCACTCGTCTCGCTGCAGTTGAGGGCGAGCAGTGAGCCTGGTGAGACAGGTACTGTACTTGGGGTTTTTGCAAGTCCTTGGGGATTCCAGCGAACTGGCTTGGTGGGGGAGGGATCAATCGCCAGTTTGGTGCATCTACGTAGTATTATTAGTCGCCAGGACCAGATCAATTGATCCCTTCACAAGCCGGCCGGTCCAGTCCCAAGGACCAGGGGCGCACACCCACGCAGGGTACCCCTGGGATTACGCCAGCGAACCCAGGTTTTCAGTGACCGTCTGTTCCGTGCTGCATTCCCGTCCCCAGAAAGTCTTGTCTTGTGCGCTTTTCGGTGGTTACCGTCGCGTTTGCCGTCGTGAGAGCCACCACTTTTGTCGTCTCTGTTCCGTTCTTTCTCCCCACCACGGCCTTTTTTTTCTTCTTTTTTTGTAGATTCTTTTGCTTCTGCATTCCTCTCCTTTTGATAGTCTCCCGTATTAGATAACCTCGACATCGCTTGGCTAGCCAGCCCCGCCCAGCCCGCACAATAGACTCGCCTGCCCTCCGCCTATGAAAGGAGGCGGGGAGAGGTTACTTTGGGAAAGAAGTTTGTGGAGAAAACAAGTAGCAAAGACAAGGGGGTTAGGACCAAAGCAAAGCAGGCTCGAGGTTCGCGCTCACCCACGCAAAAAAGAAAATAAACCACTATGAGAGGAAGCACAACACATTGATCGATTTTACAAACCACAAGACAAGGGACAAGGCAAAGGCCTCCCCCCTCCCCTTCCCTTCCCCATCCTCAAAAGAAGCAAGCAAGCAACGCACCAACTCCAACCATGCCACGCCCCAAGACAGCGCGGCAGAAGCTCGCGAGACGAGCGTGCGACTCGTGCAAGGTGCGCAAAATCCGGTGCACCGAGGTGGCTCCTGCAGCGGGTGCGTGACGGCGGGCATCGAATGTACCTTTACCCACGTGCAGGCGCAGCGCGGCCCGCGAGGCCTTCGGGCTGGGACTATAGAAAGATTCAGCTCAATCGGCAAAGGCAGCGACAGCAGCAGCAGCAGCAGCAACAGCAACAGCAACAGCCGCCGTCGCAGGGCGCGGGGCCCGCGAGGCACTCCATATCCCCGACATCTTCTCCCCGAAACGAAGCCGTTGGCCACCACGGCAGCGACGACGGGCCACGTCGCCGGGTGCGCATCTCACTCTCCCGCCTCCTCCTCGTCTTCCCCTTCGTCCTCCTCCTCGTCGTCCGCCTCGCCCCCACCCTACACCTCGCCGCGAACAGCATCTACCACCTCCTCTCCGTCATCGACGTCTACGCCTCGCGGCTGTTCCCCGTGTGGCCCATCATCGACACCTCCAAGCTCAAGCAGACCCTCGTCGTGGACCCGGACCACGCGAGCTCCCTGCGCCTCGCTAATGCCGTCGCCCTCGCGACCACGGCCCAGCTGAACCTCAAGACGGCGTGGCGGCCGGACCCGGAGGCCATCAACCGGCTCGATGCCGGCGAGACGGCCGATCTGCTCGACGATCTCCGCACCTCCTTCTTTTGCACATCTACCACGAGAACCTCACGGCCGGCGGGGCCAAATCTCTCCTGTACCTGCGGGAGGCCATCACCCAGGCGCAAATCCTGCGCTTGGAGCACGAGTCGTCGTACCTCTTGCTACCCCATGCTGAGCAGCAAATCTGCCGCCGCGTCCTATGGCTCCTCTTTGTTACCGAGCGGTAAGTAGCGTGCCGTAGAATCTTCAAAAATGCCACCACTATAAACGATGAAAAGTGTGAAGAAAGCTAACGATATATTGCTCCACCCCCTTAGCGGAGTTGCTCTATTACACAAGCTACCGCCCATCCTGAAGCCCAATATCCATTTCCCCAGCACGGGGGCCGCCGACGGCTGCTCGCAGATCCTGCCCGCCTTCCTCAAGCTCGTGCACCTATTTTGGATCTTTGACCATTCGGGCATCTTTGGCATCCTCCAAGACGCCGAGCCCAACACGGCGCAGGCCGGGTCGCTGGTGCAGTCGTGCATGGAGATCCTGCAACAGAAGCTGCAAGAGTCCATCACGGACGAGGACTGGGGCTCGGGCAACGACGTGCAACGCGCCGACGTCTTCCTCACGCGGCAGTGGATGCGGGCTATTTTGTCGCGTGCCGCGTTCAAGCTGGGGATCCAGAGTCCTACGGTGAACCCGGTGAATATTGCGCGCGAGTTCTTGTCTCTTGTGTCTCGCATACCGCCCGCCGCGCTCGAATCTCACGGTGCTACCCTCGTATGTTGCTGAAACAACCGCCCTTGAAAAAAGAAAAATTCACGAAATGCTAATTTGATTCTACTATTTGCTAGGAATTCAAAACCTTTGAGATCGCGACCACGGTCATCGACGCCATGTCGAAAAACTACCCCGGAATCTCGGTGGACGGCACGGCCGACACCCTCTTCTCCCTCCGGGACATGCTCTCGTCGTCCCGAGGCGGCAACAATAAACTCCTATCTCGCTTGAACATGCGGCTCGGCGCCATCTTCGGTTCGCCCGCCACAGCCACCGTGTTCCAGCCCTACATGGTGCAAGTCCAGCGCCAGGCCGCGCCACTCGGCGGGCCCTCGGCGATCGACCCCGAGGATCTCAGCAGCATCTGGGCGTCCAACGACTTGCTCGCGTCGATGCCTTTGACCGCCACCGCGACGCCACTGCTGCCGACTCAGGCCACGTTGTCGGCGCCCGCCGCGCAGCAGCAGCCGGGACGCGAAGATGACCTGAGCCAGATGCCATGGCTCACGCTCGACCTGGGGAACTTGGCTCGATCGCCGTCGCCGTTTACTCGTATCCTCTTGGATATAGATACCCGGGAGACGCTCGACGAACTCCTGGCCATGAACACGGATGGGGAATGCGGGGTCTTGATCAGATGACGCCACTAAATCCACAATAGGCGTAATGGCAGACGATCCTCCCCAAACCCACAAGGGGTCCCACCTCGTTTTTTTATATTGGCTCGCTGGGGTAATCCAGCGCCGGAGCCAGCGCTAGCTCCCAATCGATCCCTTTGGAGCCCCGACCGCGAAAAACAGACGAAAGGAACACAAAAACCCAAAGGCATCTGTTGTTGGTGGGGAGGGGAGGGGCGAATCCTCCATGCGGGGATTGCCGAGCAGCAGGGAAACCCTCGCCTCCGCTCGCAAACAGAATGTGGCTTGACATTCTCTTGTACTTTTCTCCCTCGCCCTCTTTTTCGCCCAAGTCCACACCCCCGGCCACACTCCGCGCACCCTCCGAAAAATTGGGAGGTCCGAAAATTTCTCCGGGGCCAATCCCAGACATGGTCCTCGCGCCAACCCTCGCCGACCTCTAAAAGGCTTCCCCCTGCACAAACAGGAACTTGGGTAGCTTTTCGTGGGCCGACTTGCACCTACGAAGTATTTTCCCCAATCGCGACTTTCTCTTTTTTGGGCTTTAATCTCTTCCTATCCTTCTTCTGCTTCAGGGGCCCGCCTTGCCATTCTGTACTTGGAGACATTACCGCTCGCACGCACCAACCATCCTCTAAAAATCTCCCTGTCCGCCCGTCTCCCCCCTCTCCCCCACTATCACCTCACCCCTAAGCAATTGCATCATTTTCGTTCGAGATGGCGTTCGAAGAACCTCGTAAGACTGGCATGGTCTACCGTCGCCTGGGTAAGTCCGGGTTGCACGTGTCCGCCATCGGCCTCGGCAGCTGGATGACGTTTGGCGGCTACGCGGCCGACGAGCAGGCGTTTGCGTGCATGAAGAAGGCGTACGACCTCGGGGTCAACTTTTTCGACACCGCCGAGAATTATACCGCGGGCGAGTCGGAGATTGTGGTAGGAAAGGCCATCAAGCACTTTGGCTGGAAGCGCAGTGATCTCGTCATTAGCACAAGTGAGTTTTTTTTTTTTTTTTTTTTTCGTTGGGCCCCAAAAGTTGCTAGCCAAAAAGACCATCCTTTGGGCAAAAACACTAACGGCTTGGATTCGTTCAATTTCGATTAGAGATCAACTATGGTGCTGCAAACGGCGAGATTCTCGTCAATAACCATGGCCTGTCCCGGAAACACATCATCGAGGGCCTCGATGCGTGTTTGGAGCGTCTCCAGCTCAAGTACGTGGACATTGTCTACGCGCACCGTCCTGACAGGCTCACCCCGATGGAGGAGACGGTGAGGGCTTTTAACCACGTCATCGACCAGGGCAAGGCCTTTTACTGGGGCACTTCAGAATGGAGTGCCGATGAGATTACTGAAGCAGTAAGTGTTTGAACCCGAACAAGCCGGTCAGCTTAAATGGCTCTCCTTCCCATTTTCTTTTTGCGAAAGCAAAGATCCAAGATCTCGGCCGCTCACAACCCTCGCCCCCTTAGGTCGGTATCGCCAAGGATCTCAGGATGATCGGCCCCGTTGTAGAGCAGCCCTTCTACAACATGCTCGTACGCGACCGCGTCGAGGGCCAGTTCCAGCGCCTCTACGAGCGCGTCGGGCTCGGCCTCACCACCTTTAGCCCCATCAAGATGGGCCTGCTCTCGGGCAAGTACAACGACGTCGTCGACGGGAACCCGCCCGCCGACTCGCGCTTCGGCGCGAGCAAGGACGGGTTCGCGGATTTCATGAGGGACCGCATGGGCACGGACGACTGGAAGCAGGAGATTGAGACGGTGCGCAACCTCAAGCCCGTGGCCGACAAGCTGGGCGTCTCGCAGAGCCAGCTCGCTATTGCGTGGTGCCTCAAGAACCCCAACGTCAGCAGCGTGATTACGGGCGCGAGCCGCCCCGAGCAGCTCGAGGAGACGATTGCTTCCCTCCAGATCCTGGACAAGCTTACCCCGGAGATCATGGACGAGATTGACAGCATCACGAAGAACAAGGTGACGCTTGATGCCGCTAGGCAAGGGTGATTTTCTTGCCTGCTTGTGCTTTTTGTATCATATCATGGGATAATCAATAGACGGATATAGATAACGTAAACATTTGGGACAAGATTTCGTAACTCCTCCTTTTTCGTGATTGTGTGAGGCTAAAGGTGTGAATGTATATACCTTGCTAAACGTCCGGACCTGAGCTGTCCGTGTGCTTCTCCAACTTTACCCAGAGGTGTGCACCCAAAGGGTTCGCAGCCACATCTCTGCAGAGGATCTAGCTAGCCTGCAGCGTCCACCGTCGGCGATCGAGACGGGAACGGTAGGGCTGCAGAAGCGAAGGCGTGGGGTGTCTATAGCGACCGAGTTACAAGCGGCCAGCCAAGAGCTTGATTTCCTCTCTAGAGGTGAGAGGTGGGATCTTGGTCACCCTTTCCGTACACAGACCTGAAAGTAGTTAGTGTGCCTTTGCCTCGGTCCCATCGGTTCCCCTGGTACCGGTGGATTGGTAGGGGAGCTGGCTGAAGGGCAAAGGAGGGCGGTGAGTGCGAGGCGAGGTTGCTCCGGTTTTATCCACGTGGTTCGCCTGGAAACTGCCCGCTGGGTTGTAGTTCCTCCCGTCTGTTGCGAGAGATGGGCTACGATTCCGCCCACTGCTGGTCCTTTAGGAGGCATGTCAAGCTTAAAGAAGCTCAATGTCAGCTGGAAATCCGGAGGGGAATAGAAAATTACTATCTAAGACATTTGTGCAGTAATGTAGATAAAAGTCATCTGTGATGTAGTAAACTCCTTGCATATAGGCTTGACTGCACTATACCCGAATGTAAGAAGCCTTGAATGCTGGGTCCTCGCTCCTGGTCGTTGGACAGGCCCTTGTGGTTCCGCGTGGTTTTCCATCCCACACCTCTAGGGGTACTCTGGGAGCATCTCCAGCAGGGAGATATCGATTTGCTATGCCAACCGCGAAGGAATATGCCACGCCAACCACATACCTTATAGTTACGCCTTGCCCTGGGGCCAAGGGTGTACGTTGGTCACATTGTGCATCAAACTTTGAACCGCTGATTCTATATATATAAGGATATATCGATGTGGATAAATATTGATTCTGTATCGTCTCGTTTCGATGGGCTCTACTAAGATAAAGTGAGAGCTAAAAGCGCTGTGGCTCCCTGCGTTCTTGGCTGCCATAGAAAATTCTGCCTTGTAAGCTTCGTGTAGGCAACTTGGCAACTTGAGATATCAGAATTGAACACTGATGACTTAAACCATTGATAAGCCGCCTTTTGTCTTCCCTTGTTTGTTTAATAGAGGAAGCGCTTGAGCATGTGAAGTTACCCATTTGCTTGAACGCGAGATATGTTTCCGCAGCTCTAATATTAACGCCGTTGCTACTCCGATTACTCCAATCAACAGAAACACCCATCTGCGGCATTTCAAAGGCAGGCAGGAAAACGAGAGACCTTTTACTATATTATTTTTCCTTCCCATAGAGGAGACTAAACTGACAGTGGCGACAAAAGTGCGAACCAGTGGCTCGTTCAACCCTACCAAACAACGCCGCCTGTTCTCAGATGGGGGTTAAGTGTTCCAGCCTACATCAAACGATGATCTGTAAATCGTAGCATGAAGCCGCCTATTAACTATAGTTCTAGACTCGCTGGAAGCCCTTTGTTTAAAGGATATGCTCCGGCAGCTTCTTTTAGTATGGAGGGAGACAGGCGGTAACCACTCGACCGTCCTCATGTGATATCAATCGATGGACGGTAGATGAGCGATGGTGAACCCGGGAATTCGGAAGCAGGTATTTATAACTGGCTGGCTAAGATATATCGGATACATCCTTCTAAGAGGGAGCATATTGGGGTCTTTTTCTTATTTTTCTTTTTTATTCTCACCTCATCGGCCGAAGATGTGGTTGTCCTCCTGATTGCCCTATGTCAACCTCATCAGGATGGTCATGGAAAGGGTCGCTTGGATAAAATCGCAAGCATCAAGGACCTAATAGGGACCGAGGTCTTTCTGATCTCCTATAAATGGTTGATGTCCAGATGTAGTGGCTAGAGTTAACTTGGACGACGTCACAAGTTCTGAAGTTCTGCGCTCCCTCGCTCTGAAAGCGTTCGTTTACCCATGTCTTTCGTCGTCAGTCTATCTCTTTGCCCCACGAGAATGATAACAGCTTCAAATTTGATTAATGCAAGGGCAAGATTGATCTCTTGGAAAATTCGCTGTCTTATCTGGCCTGGGTGCCGGGGTTTTACTCCACAAGCAACGTGAGGAACCTCTTTTCTTTCAACGCATTGGCAGCGGTACATTTATCGCCCCTCTGCTGCTATTCCGGCTCCCTCTCTTTGCATATCAATTGTTGATTAGAAGAGGCAACCTTCAAGTGGGGTTCCTTCCCGGTTGCCACCTTGAAGCGGATCAAAAAGGCTCGTTGTTGGCCTTGGTTGGGTGCCGCCACCCGCATTGGCTACAACGTTAAATTACCTTCCTCCTTCGGCATGCGTCCGCGGCGCTGCGATTGGAATTTGCGCCGCTGGAGATGTGCAAAAGTGCGTTCTTCGCGTCGCACGTGGGCGCGATTACGCCGAGGCCTGGCCAAGGGTAATTTCAGACGGGCCTGTCAGACTCGTCGAATGCGTCCGACCTCGCAAATCGAAAATATCGGAACAATTGGCGAATTTCTTGCCATGGCCATCAACAGATGCAATCCGCAGCAAACCAGAAGCCCAGAAGAAAACGTGGTTGTGGCCATCCCTGGAGGAAGAACGCAGTTGGATGAATTGAGAGAGATTGCGGAGGGTCGGGATGAGCGGAGACTGGTTCCCGCTTTAGGGAATCTTGGGCTGGGGCAACTTGCAGAAACGGGGGCATGGACCGGCCTTGGACACCCGTGGATGGCCCATGCGCGACAACGTGCTGAGGTCACGAAGATCTGTGGATCGACAGCGCTCGAGTGGACGTTTGTGGAGGGGAAGAGGCCCAGTGACTCGGTATCGCTTTGAGGATAGATAAGAGATATATAACTGCACATTGCACCAAGAATGCCCCCATTGAACCCCATTGAACCCGCTGCGAAATGAGATGTGACCCCACCACCGTTGCGACAATGCGGATGGGAATGCTTTCACTGGTGCACGGCGGGGTTCTTTTGTAGCTTGTCACATCTGCTGTGCGCCAAAGATACGCCCATCCGTCGCGGGTGCGCGACTGACATCCCGCATCCCGGAGCATCCTCCGCGCGCTGTTCCTGCGGCGTGTGTGGGTATTATATGTAGTATCTGGGAGAATATAAAGAGGGGTGGTAGTAACCTAAAGGAAGGATCTTCGAAGATCGCGAAGCTTTTCTGGGAGACGCCGCGTACCTCATTCGTTCAAGTTTGCCACCGGACACGACTGGACATCATGAAGACAGTTGGGCCTCTATTTGCGGCGATCTCCGGCGCCGTGGCGGTGACGATTGCCGAGATCAACGGTGACCGCTTCATCTCGCCCTACAATGGCAAGGCCGTGACGGGTCTCGAAGGTCTGGTGACTGCTGTTACTAGCTCTGGCATCTACCTCCGATCCACCAACCCGGACGATGACGTGACGACATCGGAGAGCCTTTACGTCTTTGGTAGCAACACGGCGAAACAAGTAGCTGTGGGGGATATCATCACGCTGGATGGCAAGGTGACCGAGTATAGGTAGGTCGCAGCTAATTACAACTTGTCCTCGAACGGCGAAAGAGCGAACACACTAACATAAAGCGCGCCAATGATATAGGTCTGCCGTGGACTATCTCTTCCTTACCGAGCTGTCTTCCCCCACCGGCGTGACCATCCTCTCCTCCGGGAACGAGGTCCAACCCTTGGTCATCGGCAAGGACACGCTGTCCCCGCCCACGAGCTCCTTCTCGAGCCTCGACGAAGGTGGCGTGTATGGCGTGCCCAACAATGCTTCTTTGATCTCCGTCGCGAACCCGAAGCTCCAGCCCGAGGAGTACGGGCTCGATTTCTGGGAGAGCCTCATGGGCGAACTCGTCACCGTGAAAGGTGCCTATGGCGTCAGCCGGCCTAACCAGTACGGCGATGTCTGGATCCGCGGAGACTGGAAGGTCACTGGTGAAAATAAGCAAGGTGGTGTGACCATGTCTGATGAAGGTTGGTTTTTCTTTCTTTTCGTTTCTTCACGCTCCTTGATAATTTCAAAGCTCACGAAGGAATCGCGCAGATGCCAACCCCGAAACCATCGTTATCGGGAGCCCTCTGGACGGAAGCAAAAACCCTCCGACACCAAGATGGGAGACTACTATGGCGACATCACAGGCGTCGTCTACTACGCCTTTGGCTTCTACCGCATCCTCCCACTCACCCACATCACCCCTCTCCGCAACTCGTCCGCCGAGCACGACCCCGTCGGCTTCTCCAGCACCGGCACCTGCAAGGGCCTCACCATCGCCGACTACAACGCCGAGAACCTCGCCCCGACCAGCACCCACCTCCCCCAAGTCGTCGACCAAATCGTCAACAAGCTGCGCACGCCCGACCTCATCTTCCTCCAAGAAGTGCAGGACAACTCGGGCCCCACCAACGACGGCGTCGTGAGCGCAAACGTGACCCTCTCCATCCTGACCCAGAGCATCTTCGAGACCAGCGGCGTTCGGTACGACTTTGCCGAGGTCGCGCCCGAGGACGGCATGGACGGCGGCCAGCCCGGAGGCAACATTCGCTGCGCCTACATCTACCGCCCGGACATTGTGGAGCTCTACAAGCCCAACCAGGGCGGCAGCCTCGACGCCAACGAAGTGTTGGACGGGCCGGCTCTCAAGTACAACCCGGGCCGCATCGACCCGACCAACGCTGCGTGGGATGCCAGCCGCAAGCCTCTCGTGGCGGCGTGGCGCGCCGTCAAGGGGGCCAAGAAGCCCTTCTTTACCGTCAACGTGCATTTCACGAGCAAGGGCGGTTCGACGAGCATTCACGGTGACGCGCGCCCCCGTGAACAAGGGAGTCGATCAGCGAGCCACCCAGGCCGATGTGACTGCTGTAAGTAGATCCCCTATCTCCTCTCACCTTTTTCTAAAGCTAGTTTCTAACGTCGTTCATACAACCGGCAGAGCTTCATCGCCCAGATCCTCGAAAAGGACCCCAAGGCCTACGTGATTGCGGCCGGGGACTTCAACGAGTTTGTTCAGGTGCAGCCCCTGCGCATCTTTACCGAAAAGTCGGGTCTCACCGACCTCGACGAGGTTGCGCACATCGCCACCAACGAGCGCTACACGTACCTCTTCGACATGAACAGTCAGGCGCTCGATCACACCTTTGTGAGCCCGGCCGCGGGGTGCGGCGTCCAGTACCAGCACATGCACCTCAACACCTGGCAAAACTACGACGACCAGGTCAGCGACCACGATCCGAGCGTCGCCAAGTTCCACCTCTGCTAAACAGAGGATGGATGCCCCCATCTCTGCTATATCATTGCGCTCCTCTAAACGCTTTCCATAACCTCTCCAGGCCTCTCCGTTTCTCTACATACCAGCTAGCTCGTGTTACATCTTGTATCCAGCTACGAAAAGAATATTTCTCGTATATATTTGACGTTTGCATGATGAGAGAGTATGGTTGATTGTTCGAGGCACATGTCTGAGTTCCACTCCTTTATGCCACTACATCTACGTTTCCTTTATTTGTACTGCACACCTTAATAGAAGTAGAAAAGCCCCTCGAATCAAGAGGTCGTAATATAATCCCTTTGTCTGATCAACGTATGCGAATAATCGCTACTCGACTTCTCCCATCCTCTTCACAGCATTTGACATCAGAGTTCTTCACCATCGTAACACTTCTGCATATACCTACTTCCTATATCACCGTCGACATAGTAGAGAAGCATGATTGAATCGGAACGTTGAGACGGTCGCTGCGTCATGACCTAATATCCGCAGACGCATCTAGCTTGGCGGGCGGCCGCACGACTACAAGCTCCTAGGCCTTGAGATCGGTCGTTCATAGTGCTTTCTGCGGGGTGCACCAATATCATCTGGGACACAGCAAATGCATGGCCAAAGAGAAGGAGGGGTATGAAGGATTTCGAGGACACCGGCCAATATACTACTTGCATGTTGCTGCTATCCGCGTGATTCTGTTCAAGAGGTACAAATATGAACGTGGGAGAGGAACTCGCAGAAAAGTCTATTTAATTATTACCCTGGTTGTCCCATCTACGAATACGGACCCGATCCAATGCCCTTATGATATCCGCACACTTGCCCGCGCCGTCTTTCAATGCACACGATGCTCCTTTTAAGCCTCTCCCTATTGGTCTCCGTCGCGTTTTCCCAACTCGCGACGGACTGTGTAGCACTCCCGAAGAATGCCGACCTACTGGCCGCCGGACCGCAAAGCACGCTCCCCGACCCATTCCTCATGTTCAACGGTGATCGCGTCACCCGGAAATCACAGTGGAACTGCCGTCGACAGGAACTCATGGAAATCTTCCAACGAACTGTTTACGGGAAAGTCCCCGGTCCACCCGAGGCGCTCACCACCCGGCTCAACGGGACTGACCTAGTCATCGATATCACTCATGGGGAGGAATCCATCTCGTTCTCCGTCAACATAACACTTCCCCGAATAGGCATACCCCCGTACCCAGCCATCATCGCATTCGGGGGCATGACCATCCCAGTGCCGGATGACGTTGCGGTGATAATCTATAAAAACGATGAAATCGCCAGGATCGCGTCATCCTATAACTCGGGCAAATTCTATACCCTATACGGAACGGAGTTTGACGCCGGTCTCATGGCAGCCTCCGCGTGGGGTCTCTCTCGCGTCATCGACGCACTCGAACTTACGCCCGAGGCCGCGATCGACGCGCGCCGATTAGCGACCACGGGCTGCTCGCGCAACGCCCGAGCCGTGCTCTTGGCCGGAGCCTTTGACGAAAGGCTGGCTCTCACCATCTCGCAGGAGGCGGGGGTGGGCGGGGACGCGTGTTGGAGGATCGCCGAGTGGGAAAAACAGCAAGAGAGATTCAGCATATGCGACACGCAGTGCGACGAGCCGCCCGACGGCCTTGGCCGAGCTTTCGGCAACTTCTCCAGGGACCCGGATAGCTTGCCCGTGGATCAGCACGAGTTGGCTGGGTTGATCGCTCCGAGGGCTCTCTTGGTTCTGCAGGCGGAGGCGGATTGGCTTCGACCGCGTGCGTCGTTCGCCTGCATGGTGGGTGCTCGCCGGGTGTGGGACGCTCTGAATGTGTCGGATCACATGGCAGTTTCGATGGCGGGCGGTCACGGCCATTGCGTGTTTCCGGAGAGACAGCGGACTCTGCTTGATGCCTATATTCGCAAGTTCCTCGTTCGGAGTGATGAGCCATCCGGCGACACGGACTTGCTGGAGGGGCTAGGAGACTCTAGTACACGACCAGTAAATATTCTTGAGTGGGTGCAGTGGGAGACACCAAGTCTAGAGGATTGATACTAAGCGATGGAGTGAGCCATTTAGCCAAGCGATTAGTGGCGATTTGGGTGTTATATATATGTCTACAAGACCAAAAGCGTAGCAAGCACACATTCAGATTGATTTTACGCCGCTTGGGATAGGACTCGCCATTCCGGCGGATGCATTTACGAGGAACACGAGACATTCTTGGCACAAGTAACCATAATAAAAACGGAAATTGAAATGTATTACCCCAATCATACTCTACGCCCTATGAAGATCGAAACGGTCCGCGTTCATCACCTTGGTCCAAGCCGCCACAAAGTCCTTGACGAGCCTGTCCTGTCCACCAGCGCTAGCGTACACCTCGGCGAGGGCGCGAAGCTCGGAGTGGGAACCGAAGACGAGGTCGGCGCGGGTAGCGGACCACTTCTTCTGGCCCGACTTGCGGTCGAAGCCCTCGTAGATTTCGCCGTCGATGGACTTCCAGGCGGTGCTCATGTCGAGCAGGTTGACGAAGAAGTCGTTGGTGAGCTTACCGGGGTTGTTGGTGAAGACGCCGTGCGAGGAGCCGTCGTAGTTGGTGCCGAGCACACGGAGACCGCCGATCAAGGCGGTGAGCTCGGGGGCGGAGAGGTTAAGAAGGGCGGCACGATCGACGAGGTGCTGCTCGGTGCGAGCGCGCTGGGTACCCTTTCCGTAGTTGCGGAAACCGTCGACGCGGGGCTCGAGGTTGCGGAAGGAGTCGACGTCGGTCTGCTCCTGGGAAGCATCCGTGCGGCCCGGGGTGAAGGGGACGCTGACGCCGGTGGCCTGCTCGAGGGCGGCGGCGCCGGCGAGGACGACGAGGTCGGCGATGGAGACCTTCTTGCCGCCGGACGCGGAGGCGTTGAACTGCTGCTGGATGCCCTCGAGGGCCTTGAGGACCTCGGCGAGCTGGGCGGGGTTGTTGACCTCCCAGCTCCTCTGGGGCTCGAGGCGGATGCGGCCACCGTTGGCGCCACCGCGCTTGTCGGAGCCTCGGAAAGACGAGGCGGACGCCCACGCGGCGGAGATGAACTTGTTGGCGGCGACGCCGCTGTTGCCGATGGCGGACTTGAGGGAGGAGATGTCCGCGTCGTCGATGACGGGGTGGCTGGCGGCGGGGAGGGGTCCTCCCAGAGGAGTTCCTCGGAGGGGACCTCGGGTCCAACCCAGAGGGCACGCGGGCCCATGTCCCTGTGGAGAAGCTTGAACCAGGCGCGGGCAAAGGCGTCGGCGAACTGGTCCGGGTTCTCGAGGAAGCGGCGCGAAATCTTCTCGTACGCGGGGTCGAAGCGCAGGGAGAGATCGGTGGTCAGCATGGTGGGGAGCTGCTTCTTGTTGGGGTCGAAGGCGTCGGGGATGATGGCGTCGGCGTTCTTGGCAACCCACTGGTTGGCGCCGGCGGGGACTTGGTGAGCTCCCACTCGAACTTGAAGAGGTACTCGAGGAAGCTGTTGCTCCACTTGACGGGGGTGCTGGTCCAGGTGACCTCGATACCGCTGGTGATGGCGTCGGGGCCCTTTCCGGAGCGGAAAGTGTTGGCCCAGCCGAGACCCTGCTGCTCGAGGGGGCGGCCTCGGGCTCCTTGGCCACGTTCTCGGTGGGCCCGGCACCGTGGGTCTTGCCAAAGGTGTGGCCACCGGCGATGAGGGCGACGGTCTCCTCGTCGTTCATGGCCATGCGACCGAAAGTGGTGCGGATATCCCTGGCGGCGGCGACGGGGTCAGGGATGCCGTCGGGGCCCTCGGGGTTCACGTAGATGAGACCCATGTGAGAGGCGGCGAGGGGTTTTGCAGGTCGCGGGTGTGGATGTCGGTGTGGCCCTTCTTGTGCTCGTCGCCGGGCAGGGTGCCGTGGGCGGCGATACCCTCCTGGCCACCGCCGTAGCGGTCCTCGTTGCCGAGCCACGTCTCCTCGGCGCCCCAGTAGACGGACTCGTCGGCCTCCCAAACATCGGGGCGGCCGGCGGCGAAGCCAAAAGTCTTGCCGCCCATGGACTCGATGGCGACGTTACCGGCGAGGAGCAAGAGATCAGACCACGAGATCTTCTCGCCGTACTTTTGCTTGACGGGCCAGAGGAGGCGGCGGGCCTTGTCGAGACTGGTGTTGTCGGGCCAGCTGTTGAGCGGGGCGAAGCGCTGCTGGCCGGCGCCACCGCCGCCGCGGCCGTCGGTGACACGGTAGGTGCCGGCGCTGTGCCAGGCCATGCGGACAAAGAGACCGCCGTAGTGGCCAAAGTCGGCGGGCCACCACTCCTGGGAGTCGGTCATGACGGCGGTGAGGTCCTTCTTGAGCTGGGCATAGTCTATGCTCTTGAAGGCCTCGGCGTAGTTGAAGTCCTTCTCGTAGGGGTTGGTCACGCTGGTGTTTTGACGGAGGATGTTGAGCTTGAGCTGCTCGGGCCACCAGTCAAAGTTCCGCGTGCCGCCGCCGCCGAGGTTGGACTTTTGACGGGACACTGGGGTGGAGTCATTTTGGCGGAGGAGGATGTGTGCGTCTGTGTGGGTGTGGGGTGCGACGGTTCTGGTTCTTGCGTGTGCGTGGTGCTTGTTGTCTTGGATCTGATGGAAGATGGTGAGCGCCCTGTTCCGTCGGATCTCGGGAGGCAGAGGAAGTGGAAGCGGGGGAAAGAGAGGAGAGAGAGGAGAGAGGGCGGGCAGGGTGGGCGGAGAGAAGAGGGGTGACGAAGACTCTGGATGCGCGCATCGAGACTTACTGATTAGAGGACAATTACAGGACCTGCCGTTCCTCGCGGGGTTATAAGAAAAAAATGGTCAAGGGGAGAAAAGAGGAGAAGGGGCGTTGCGTAAGAATGAGCCAAGATCATTCAGGTTTTGCGCAAAGAAGCAGGAACAGGAAGCTTCGCGAAAGGGGGAAGGGAAAATCGAGGGGACCGAGAAGCTTAAGAGTTGTCTCGCCCAGTCGCCCACCCCGCAGGTACAACTTGTATTAAGCTCTGGCTGCTCGCCCCCTCCCCTCCTCTCCTCTCCTCGTCTTCCGTTGTGCTCCTCGGACAATCCAATTCCCTTTACGTTGGCCCTCACAAAGCAGCAGCGTTTCCAAAGTACCAAGGTGGTACATTCTGGAAACATGGCAATTGACGCCATTTTACCCCGCCAGAGGTAAGCGTGGGTACCCGGATCGATACACGTCTCAAACGTACAAGTACAGACATGGCATATCGCCGCCGCGCGCGGGCTAGCTCTCGGCTTTGGAGGGGGAGCCAAAAGGGAGGGGAGCTGGTTTCTTCTATGGCTTCCGTCCATGTCCCGGCAGAGCTTGCTTGCAATTCGGAGGGTTTTGAGTGGTCGGTAGGTTTCCACGCTGACGCACACGGGCGAGGCCAGTCCAATCATTAAATGGGTCGAATGCACCGGATTTTATTAGTCGAAGGGACCGACCTGGGGGAAGGTCAATGCGCCGATGCGGGGAGTTGTCGGGAGTGAGATCATGGCCTGAGGGGGCAAAGGAAAGGGAAAAAGAGGGGCGGGAAACAGAGCGAGCGCTTCGCTTGGCTTGGCTCAGTTGCGTGCGTGCTAGGGGCATGTTCGGGGGCCGGCGGGGAACGAAACGGCGACGGGCAGCAATTTTGATGCAATGCGTCGTTCCTGCCACTGTATCAAAACCAGCGTTTGGAAACATTGAACCGTCCAGGTCCTACGCTGCACTGGTAGTGCAGGTGCGTACGAGAGGTACAAGGACCGCGCGCCGACCTGCTATTTTTGGCCTCGGGGAGCGACAAACCGCAGCGGAAATGTGGGAAATTTTGCGACTTGGAACAATTTGAGGGGGCAGGTAGGTACAGCTACCCAACGGTTGAATTGACAAATCGAATTCTATGGGTTGATAATAAACCATTGACATCTGATCATCTCCGACGACAAAGTCGATCCAACTGATGCGGGGATCGAACACGAAAAATGAATGGGAGAAGGTTCGATCGGGGGTGATTATTCTTCTCTCCTTCCTTTGCTGATATGGAACGCCACTTCGTCGTGGTGTCTCAGTGCGGCATACTGTGTGAGAGAGAGGGACGGACAGGACGGACGGGAAAGACCAATTGATCAGACACTGCACATTGACAGGCGAGCAAACCCAATCTGGCCCATGCCATAGATCAATGTATTGAGCACATTGCAAAAAGCCCACCAAACTCTTTGGGCCCAGGGATTGCGAATCTGTTGGTCCTTTTGGCCACTTTCCCCTTCCGAAGAAGCACCCTCCACAGCGAGCAAATTCGGCCTCTCTGGCAAGGGTACAACAATGGTACTCGAAAAATCAGAAACCTAGTCGGATCTCCCATTCCTAACCCACCCCTCCTGGCTCTCCGGGGAACAGGCGGGAACCAATTCGCAAGTCCATTGACACCTTTCCTTCCCTTTCAACCGCCCTTTTCGCCCTTCCTCCTCCGATCCTCGCTCTCTGATTTTTGTCTTCTTTCCCATCGGCTCCACCAGTCCGATGACTTGACGAACATCCGGAATGCGACGGAGACAAGTGAGAGGACGAGACCAAAGCTAGTAGTAAAGGGGACCAAGACCGAACGATTGAGAGGGAACCCATGTACCCTCTGCACGAGGGTACAGGACGGGAGGGGATCAACATACTTGGCTCGACGTATTGCCGTGACTTGCGACGCGACCCCGCTCGACCTGAGGTGCATCGCCAAGTCACGGCGATAACGCCTAAGCACGTGTTTTGGGAATCCCTCGAGGCGGTTAGATAAGCAGAATCATGGAGTTCCGATTGGTTCGTGACCCGGGACCCACCTCCAACCCAAGCTGTTCCCCTCCGTCATCGATGTGGAACCGGAAAAACATCATGGGGGAGAGGGAGGGGCGCACATCCACTGCGCGCGGAGGCTAAGTTCCTGCCTTTGTCGAGGAAGAAGGCCAACCAGAGACATTTCCGTCATGACAGGACCCCGCAATCGATAATTCAGTCCAGAGGAGGAATGTCCGTTTTCTAGCTTGGCTGACCTTGCATTGCATCTGTGACCGTGATGGGGGCCCTCTTAGCTTCCAAGTGCCAAATTGCTAAACAAAGGTGATGGACATTCTTGGCTTGCGTTTATTTCCCGCCTTGCCATTTTCAATCCCTCTGTTGACCGCCATGAGTGGGAGAAAAGTTGGGCTAGCAAACTCAGATGGTCGAAATAGTCAACGGGGTAGGAAGCCTTTGGATCCGGCCACAAGCCCCCAGGGTCCGACGCTGGCCGCGCTTCTGAAGAGTTTAATTCAATCTTTTTGTTTTCTCACTCTTTCAAGCATTCGATGGGAGCCAAATAAATTTAGTAAGCATATATTGATTGGCTCATTAACTCTCATCTACACCTTTCTGGGCACCTTTCATCATTGTGCAGCAGGGCAAGATGGTCTCCAACCTGAATTCCGCCTATTGGGCGCCTTGCGAGATGAAGAAGTCACAAGAAATCGTCGTAAGCTCTTAAAATAGACGAACGCACCATAGCCCATGCCGTGATTCGGGAGTGGCAGAAAGGGAGGACTTCAACCTCCACCCACCGCACGGTTCTCGCCTCAGGCTGAACGCGGACGCAGGTCACCGCTCGCACCATTCCATGTCTCTACCTCGACAGACAGACATTCAAACGGGCCGCATGGCAGTGCAGATACCCCTCTTTTTCCAGGTGTTCAACCTGTCCGGGATTTCAACAGGTCAAGGGAGGTTAGGGGAGATAAAGAGGGGGTGTAATGAACGGGCCGGCCCGAGACCCAGACGAGGCAGGGACCCAAGCGGCCGGTTGCCTGATTTCACTCGATATATGACGCACGCGTGCCGAATATGCAAGGGTCAAAGGGCTGAGACGACCGCTGAACAAGGTGCTTGCAGCCATCTCGAACGTTGCCATGTCACGGACGACGAATTAGAATAGAGCTTGGGTCCGTACCTGCTAGCACGGCCTTCCAGACCGGGAAAGAAGAACGAAAAGGGTCCTATATTGGCGAGGAAACGTGGAATCCGCTACTAATTAAGGAGTGGGCGAGGTCTCCGGGCTTGATTGTTTGACAACGTGGCTTAGGTGACTTTCCACGACCAGGGGGTACTAATCCCGTCTCGAATCTCGAAATTCATCCGACTTCCGTATGCAGCCAACTTGGCTAGCTACCTCGCTTTTGATGCCTTTTTGTCAAGGCCAGCATCTAAACGATGGTACCCCCGTTTGTTGTTGCCGGCAGTACATGCCATAATCGCTTTGCGTCGTAAGTCTCGGAGCCCACGGCCATGCTAAAGGGAACCGGGCTACGGGCAAGGAGAGATAATCCAAGGAAGTTTCATGGCTTGAGGATCAAGCTCATATATAACTAATCCTAAGAGTTGAAAAGAAATAAAGCGTCCTTGGCGGCCCATTTTTCAAGCTGACGTAGTCATTAGTAGAGCCTAGGCACCTCTATACCTTCGTTCCCAACCCGAACCAATAGCAAGCTCATGAGAGTTTCGGCCACAGCAAGAGGCAGGAATACCACGAGCTGTCATTAGTATCTTTGCTTGTCTTTTCATGATATCGATGGCATAGCCTGTCATGAATAATATCAAAATTTCCATCCAAGATATCCTATACTTGGAACCACCAGGACAGTATCTGGCGTCCGGTTCGAAATCCAAGCTGGGAGCGCCCCAATCCCACGCTTGTGTTGACCAAGCTTCCAACTCGCTTGCGACAAAAAATCGTGACCCGACTAAGAATAGACTTGATTCCAGTTGAAAGCTAGTGCCGCTCCCTCCGGCACGAGGACTTCATGTCCAATCCAGTTGGAAAACCAAGGCTTCCTGATTATCGAAAGCTGGTAGGCAAATATCACTTGACCGGGATGCTCTGTGTCACCTCCTACCGAAGTGGTCTTCTCAACTCCATACCCGGCGTTAACTCCTGTATTCACAACCGGGACCTCGACTTTTCCGGCGCGGCTTGTTTTCTCGTATTCCCCAATCTTTAGATCCGTGCTAACCATTATCCCAGTAATCATGTACGCCTGGCCCCATCTCAAGGCTCTCCTAACACCAGGGTCCTGGAGGCATCGAGCCAAGTGCCGGGGTGTCGGCCGGAACCACCTTACCTCGACTTGAGGCGCCCGGATCGACAAGGTGCGCTCGCGACTCCAAGTGACACGACCGGCTTCTAAACCAAGCGAAATGTACTCCCCAAAGGAGACATCAATCGTCACTTCCCCTGCTCCTCCTATCTTGCGGGCCTTTTTCTCCTCTAACGAGTCTGGTTCAGCCACCATAAGGAGCTGTTGGTGCGGGTCCGATGTTTTCCCGACGATATTGCCAAGTCGTAAGACTCCATCCGGTGCGTCCCCCGCCTGGGGAAAGCGCGGGCCCTCCCCTGTTCCCGATAGGAGCACGTACGTCCCCTAGATCGTGGGCCAAATCCAGCAACCTCCAGACCAACTTCAAACGATAACGGCCACGTAAAGCCAGCGCCGCCCGCAAGCAGCATCATAGTGAGGAGGAACAGGCCCCGAACAATGGTTGCTCCCGCCACCACCATGCCGATAATCTGACCGACGGAGAACAACTGGGAGCTCGGACGCAGGCCGTAGTCTCTCATTGCAATCTCGGCCGCAGCCATGGAAACTAGGGCGAACAGGCCGTATACCGTGTACATGAGCGATACCGTCGCCGGGTAATCGGGATATCTGGACCCATCTGCCTTCGCTTCCTGTTCTAGGAATTCCTCATCTTCGGAAGCGGAGTCAGTATCGTTGGGCATGCCGTCATTCGGGGGCTCAAGATCAGAAACGATCATAGTGGGGTATGTTATGCCCTCCAGACGCGTGCCGTGCTTTTCGGCATCGTGAAACTGTATCGTGTTGCTGAGAGAGTGGTAGCAACACTGAAGGAAGGCTACGCAGCGATAAGCATAGTAGGTCCAGAAAATAGCCATCTCCCGAGGTGCGAATGCCGAGCAATCGCTGAGCCAACCCCACCAGAAAACCGCAACACAGCTGCAGTCTTTCGTTGCAAACTTGCCGCTGCCGAAGCCGTCGACGAGGATGGGTAGGACTGTGAGGCCTAGTATCTGGCATAGAAGAACCGTGGCGACCTGCAACCGCGATGCCAACGTCTCCTTCGCCACGAGTTGCATGGAAAGCGCGCTACATTGCGAATCGATAATCATCGAGCCGAGGATGGCATCCGCGGAGGTGAGAGACCCGCGGCCCAATTGCACGAGCAGCGCGATGACCAAGGAAACGTGCGTGAGCGCCAGGCCGGCACCAATCTCCTTGGCGCCGGTGGCCGAGCAGTGGAAGGTGCCGAGGAACGCGATGAGGAGGAGGACTGATTCTTGCACCCAGGTCGCGATCCGGATACCATCTCCACCGATATCGGCGTCGACCTCGACGTCGCAGATTTCTATGTGAGTGATACTAGCCCGTTCGGCGGTTGTCCTCGTGAACATGAGCGGAATGAGGATTACTCCTAGTAGACTTATCCACATTGGCGCTGCAAAGTGTCGCAGGCGGGTAAACCGGTTCTGCCGTCGCTGCGTGCTCGAGGCAGGAAATCTGACTGCGAAGGCTAGTTCGAAGACGAAAATGACAAGGAGAAATGATAAGAGTGTGGCAATAATCGCTAGTCTTGAATTTGACTGGGGAAACATGGCGACTCCCCGGTACACCGACGGGCTAGAGAACTCTGCACAAGGACCAAAGACGGAAGCACTGGAGGCTAGGGGAGCTTCGGGGTCCTCGCTGAGAAAGACTGAGTTTCGAATGAGTTAATGAGATACAAGATCCGTTGTGAGGGATCAAAGCTACATGTACTGACGAGCGCCCTCGAGTACGCATGAAAAGAGGGGCACCGCCTTACATTTCGTCAAAATCTGTGGTGATCGACATGCAGCGCTTCCAGGCCCTATTCATTGGTCAATACGAGAGGTCGGGGGTGCTTGCAGATAACAATACATCAACCATAAATCCATCTCGAGATGGCCAATCAAGTTTAGTAGGCGGTGGCGCCATGCAGACAACGCCTTACATAGAGCCACTGGTCGTGGTGAATCATGGACGAAGTGGAGGATGAACGTTGGTTCAAAGATGTATTTAGAGCTAGCCAAGGGCCTGTATAACAAGAATCAACCATCAAGTAACGTCTTTTGAGGGGACAGAGGGGGAAGGGGGTGAAAGTATGTAGATAGGATAGTAAAAGAGATTGTTTATTCATGACTATCGAAGTTGTCACGGCCAGTGCCATAGGAAATGAATCCAAATATTCTTCAGTTTCTAAAAACGCCTACCCGGGTACGTAAATATTTCAAAAATCGCACACCTATGCTTATGCAACGCTGATGTTGAACTTCACTTCCCCGACGAGAATGCGCGTGTGGCTGATTTCTCGTTAGGACGGGATGCACACGGTACATGTAGAATGGAATCTAGATAAAACTTACTCCAAGAGAATCTTGAGTTCTTTGTTAAAAGTGGTTTTGAGAACCTCCAGAGCAATAAACGCGACAAAGGCCGGGTATCTTGCGTTCCGAATATGAAGCAGCTCATCATTAAGCCTCCGCAGCTGCTTCGCCAGCGGGAAGGACTCGGATACTCCGAGAAAAGGCGGTAGCGGCTGGCTGCTCATCATGGCGGCCCCGAGGTGGCACAGCAACGCCGTGGTGGAGTGCGACTGGAAATCGGTCGACTCGAGCGCCGCCGCAGCCAAGTTCGATACCCAGCCCGAGGTGCCGTCGGCGGGGTCGGCGAGCTCTGTCCCGTCGGAGGTGCTGCTCCGGGACGTCTCCGAAGACATTGTTCGGCCAATGTAGGCCATGAGGGTGATGATGTTGAGACTTTGCTGGGTGGCCGAGATCATGCCCTCGTAAGGCCTGATGGGAAACTTGCCCCCGGCGGGGGCTCGTAGCTGGCAAAGTGGCAGTGCATCTTGAGGGCCTCTAGGGACCTGACCTGCTTCTTGTACAGGTCCAGGCTGATAGCTTGGAGCTGCTCTTGCGGGTAGACGACGGAGCGGATGGTCTCGCCCCTGTCGCGACGCGGTGGCTATTGATCCACAGTTCAATGGTTGTGTGCATGGCGCTGTAGAGACGGCCGAGGTTGAGGAGGTTCTGGCCCATGAGTTTGGGCACGCGTGATTTGGCGGTGATGGGGTACGGGAAGATGACCCAGATGAAGGACACGGCGCAGCCGATGGCGACGGCGAAGAATTTGTAAGGGCTGAAAAGATAGAGTGGGTAGTAGGGCTGCCCGTTGGCCTCGGAGGCTTCGTGGCCGAGTTTATCGGCCTGATTATCGACTTTATGTTAGCGCATTCTGAGGTTCTATGCTTCATGTGATTGGGGATGCCGCGTGTGGGCGAGAAACTCACGTTAACCTCGTACCCTATTGCAACGTTTAGTGTGATGATGGCAATGACGGATGTGCCAAAGTACTTGGGCATTTTGACGTAGATGTAGAACTGTTATGCCCAATTTGTCAGCTTCTCATCCGGGCTATAGTAAATCATGTGAGGAAGGCTAGAACGAAACATACCAAGAGGACATTGGAGATGTACAAAAACACCAAAACCCCGCCGTGTTCCCGACAACGATGTACCAAGACGCGAAGCTCAGCGCAACCGCGGCGAGGGTGGCCAAGATTCGGCTAAAGAACCCGAAAAGCGTCTGCCCACTCGTCGGGCTCATGCCCAGGACGACGACTATCATGGCCCACACACCGCGTTGGCGGATAAAAACTCTTGGCTGTCCTGCAGCAGCGCGACGATGCCGAGGCACAGCGAGGCGGCGGCGACACGGAGCCCAAACATGCTGAGGTCGGAGCCGAGGAACCGCGCGACCTTGCCGAGCTTGCCGGCCCAGCGCTCCCAAAAGTGGGTGGGGATGAGGTGGATGGGGTCGGTGACGGTGGCACCGTCCTGGAACTCGCGCGGAACGGAGCAGTTGGAGTAGAC
Organism: Parascedosporium putredinis; assembly: GCA_949357655.1. Lineage (NCBI taxonomy): Eukaryota > Fungi > Ascomycota > Sordariomycetes > Microascales > Microascaceae > Parascedosporium > Parascedosporium putredinis. The sequence goes on along the minus strand of CASHTG010000012.1, from coordinate 4,378,988 downwards.
GGAAGATTCTTCCTCTTCCTCGCGGGGCTCGCCGTCGTGGCGGTAGTACTCGAGGAAGGTGGGGTAGATCAGGCGGCTGCGGGACATTGTGCCGTCGTCGACCTTGCTCTTGGCAAAAGACACGAGCGAATAGACGGAGTTCGCCACGAGATCCTCCATGTAGAAGAGGTAGAGAGCCAGGCAGTACTCGTGCTGGATGCCGGAAAAGTCCTCGGCGCGGCCGTCCACCTCTTCGGAGTGCTTCACGAGCTGCTCGATGGCTCGCTTCCGGCGAGACAGATCCTTGAGGCAACGGGTAAAGTCGTCGAGGAATGTGGGGCTCGTGGGGTCGAGGTGGACGGAAGCCCCGTCGACGTCCTCCAACTCGATGCCGTCGGGCTGCGACGTCTTTGGTTTGGCGTGGTGGAATTGGGACCAGGGCGCCGGGGAAACCTGGAGTTCGTTGAGGAAGTACTGCAGTCCCACTCGCGTGAGCTGGGCGAGTTCGTCGAGGACATGCGTAGGCCCTGTACGATGTGTACTGTCTTGCGGGCGGCGCTTCCCGTCGGCGCGGCGGAGGGGTGCTGCTACCCAAGGACGAATCCGATTGCGGTGTGAACGGCGCGTTCTCGTCGCACTCTAGGAAGTGGTCGACGATGGTGGGGAAAGACACCATGCCGGAAAGGGTCAGGAGGAGCTCGCGCAGGAGCTCCGACACCTTTCCAGATCAGCGGCCGAGAGCCTGCCCCACGCGACCTCGATCTTGGCGTACCCGAGGTTCGTCTGCATCTGAGCGTCGAGGGCGTTGAGGGCGCCGAGGGCCTGGGCAATCTTTTGCCGCACGGCGCCGATGCTGTCGGTGTCGACGGCCGTCCTCAGGGTCTGCACGGTCTCGACGGGCTCGAGCTCAGCGTCCAGCAGGGCGGGCGTGGCGAGCAGGACGTCGTCGGGGGTCTCGTTGACGAAGTCGACGAGGGCGTCGAGGGCGATCTGCGCCTGGGCGACGTAGGCCTGCGTGGTGGCGAAGACGGCGCCGCGGGACGTGCTGGGGAGGATGAAGAGGGAGACGCCGGTGGCCATGGCGAAGCCGAGGAGGAAGGCCTTGGTGATGCGCCACATGAAGTCGAGGCCCTCGGTAAAGGTGGCGACGGAGCTGGCGCGGGTGAGCACGACGACGGCGAGGAGGGAGAAGCAGACGCCGGGGTCTTGGTACTCGGCGGGTTTCAAGCACGAAAGGTGTTACCGATCCTGTTTCGGAGGGAGACGTTAACAATGGTCATGACCCTGGGAGGGAGAGAGAGGGGAGGACGGAACTGTACCATATCATGAAGAAGAGGAACACACCGCACACGGCCGCCGCATCCGGGTTATACGTAAAGTATGGGCCTTGGACGGTTGCAGCGCTATTCCCCTGACGAGCCTTGTCAGCGCAAAAGATGGCAAGGCAGCAGAGCGCAAACGAAAGCGCGGTGGCGATGAGGCAGAGTGAGAGAATCTTGAGAAACTTGGCGCGGGGAAGAGGGGCTGCGATGCGATGGACAGGAGGACGGAGAAGTAGCCCGCCGTCGTCATCATGTTGGCGACGGAGTCCGCCTGGAAGCTATAGATTCGGTTCTCGTGTCAGTCTCGGAACGGATGGTTATCAAGGGCCTGACAACTCACATGGCGATACATAGTACAGGGGGCAGGGCACCCTTCATCATCTTGAGCAGGGTTTCGACGTCCATGTCCAAGGCGGACCACCACGTCTTGGGATTCAGCCATCTACACAAATTACGGGCGAGTGAGCCTGGGAGTTAGCATCGCGGCATCATCCGGGCCCAATCCGGCACTGAGAAGGGGTGTCCCGGTTGGCTGGGCAAAGTGGGGCGGGCCGCACCTTGCGCGACTGGTACGCGTCTCCGTGGGAGGCTCGTCCATGGCTGCCGGTTCAAACAAACTTCAATCGCCCGAGCCGCGCTGTAAAAATAGCCATGCGGAAAGTGAATTAGGGGAAAAAGAGATGCTCCTAGTAAGATTTAGCTATTTGCGGACGTGGGTTGCACGCCGTGTGGGGTAAGCGTGGTGTGAGTTCGGTACAAATGCGAGAGATGGGAGAGAGTAATCGCCGCGAATTTTTTTCTTCTTTTTTCCTTGCTCAATGGATGCCGTGGATCGGGTCGAGGCTCGGTGACCCACCGCTGACCAAAGTTGTCTTGGTCCCGAGCGGAATTAGATTGCGAACTCTGACGTATGGCAGTCTCATGTCTGTCCGCCCTCTTTGGCTAAAGACGCGAGGTGCTAGCGCTAGCTAGAATAGGGCCAACCCCACTATTTGTTCTGTCCAGACCGAAACCGGGGTCTGAGCTGTGGGTTCTCATGGGAAAATGTGGGAGCCAGCGGGAAGGCCATTCACTGGATAAGCTGCCTATTTTCACCGGCATAAAGTCCCGTGGCGGCGAACATGACAGTGTTCTTCGATTTCTCTTCCCGGGCGACGCTTTCTTGGCACGGCATGGTCTGCAAACTCCCACCGCGCCGCGCCGGACGGCAACTCGGAAGGAAGCACTTTTTTGCAGGCGCCGAACTTGGGCGTCCCCGCGCACTTGGTGGGTCGCCCGCCCATCTCCGCTTCCAACGCCTCTCAACCCTCTCAACCGGAACACACCGCAGCGAGAACAGCCAAGAGAATCATCGAGAATGGGCTTCCGACAATGGTGCCGGACTACGCAGCAATTACGGAACCTCGCGTCTGAATGTCTTTACTGGGGCCACACTAAGATCGCGAGCCGAACCCGACCGCGCTCGCTAGACCCTACTCCTATGCTTGCTCGATTCCTGCGGGTTTGAAAAGACTTGTACAGGCCTGATCACATTCCAGCTCTTTAGCCTCTGAATTCGATCGATTTACAAGCCCTCGGACCTCCTACCCGCCATAGTGACATCCACACGAAGGGGCCGAGCAGGGGTGTGCGTACCAACATGATTAATCATCGCTGCTCTCGCAAGCCTAGAGGTTCAAGGTTAAAGCCAGCAAGCTCGCACAACGAGCCTCGGCATCTTGTCTTGGCTTTGCTTGACTAAGCGTTTGAATGCGACAATGACACCGCCCGTCCACCCCATCCCGTTCATGAATGATATAAATGAGCTTGTGAGATTCGGAGTTAAGCGTCTACATATCTTTGCTCTTTTCCATCTTATATAAGAAAAAGCCTGAGATTATCTGGTAGCAAGAATTGATTGCTTTTTCAAAATCCGTCTTCAAGCTTAACCCTCAGACTGACCCAGAACCGAACCATGGCTCCAATCCCACCTACATCCTACGCCGACGCTGGCTTCAAGGAGATCTCCATCTCCAACGTGCCCGAGTCGTCTCCTACCGTTACCAAAGTCGTCACGGTGGCCTTCAACCGTCCCAAGAAATTCAATGCCGTCACCGGAAGCATGATCGAGGAGCTAGTCGCCGCCTTCGAGCTCTTGGGCAAGGACAACAGGGTGCGCGCCATCGTCCTAACGGGCAAGGGAAGGATGTTTTGCGCCGGTGCCGATTTGGAGATTGGGTTCGCTGGCCTGAACCCGTACAAAGATAGCGAAGAGGCCACGAACAAGTACAGAGACGGGTAAGTAGACCTAGTTCCGCCCCACTTCCTCGGTGGCCCAACGATCGTGTGTCACAGCCTCTGTGTAATTTACATCCACTCGAGTCTTTCATCGGTGCATGCTAACCTGCGCTAAAGCGGCGGCCGAATCGCGCTTGCAATCGCCAACTGCCCCAAGCCCACCATCGTCGCCGCCAACGGCTCCGCCGCCGGAGTAGGCTTCACCGTCATGCTCGCGGCCACCATTCGCGTAGCATGGGAGGGCGCCAAGGTCGCCGCTCCCTTTACGCGACGAGGCATCTGCCTCGAATCGTGCAGCTCCTTCTTCCTACCCCGGCTCATCGGGCTGTCCAAGGCCATGCACATCTCCACCACGGGTTCCACCTACCCCGTGACGGACCCGCTCGTGCGCGATCTCTTCTCCGTGCTGCTCCCTACGCCCGAGGAGACGGTTGCCTACGCGACGAAACTAGCGCTAGACATTGCCGAGAACACCTCCGAGGTCAGCACCAAGCTGAACCGCGACCTGCTTCTCTACTGCCAGGACAGCCCGCTCCAAGCCCACTTGGTGGAGTCTCGGGCCTTCCTAGCGCTCGCTGGTGCCCAGGATAACATGGAGGGGTGGCTAGCTTCATGGAGAAGAGGAAGCCTAACTTTACGGCGAATTTCTCGGAGGCGGGCCTGTCATTTTGGCCCTGGTGGGGGAGGACGCCGGAAAGCCGAAAGACCAAAAGTTGTAACATATCAAGGGAAGCGTAAATAGTCAAGAATCAGAAATGAATAATGCCATTTCACAGTACATATCACAAAGCATATAATATCAGCCGTGGCTTGCTTCAGAACCGTGTGGGTTTTTATTCTCGTGGCCCTAACTTCGAATTCTACATGTACATCTATAGATCCGTCCGTGGATGTATGTTGATCCCGCCAGCTCTGCCCACATCATTCCAACCACGGTTTCCCCAAGAGGCCAATCTGCCTCTAGCGCAAAAAAAAAGAAGAAAGAAAGCGAACCAGTTTCGCAACAATGATAAACCTATCGTCCCGGGGTGATCAAACCCACCATCCCGCGATGATAAACCTATCGTCTCGCGATGGGCACCAGTCCTATAAGTGGACTGACGAACCGTTGCTCCAGCGAACACGCCAGCGCTTTTTACCTTTTAATGATCCCACGAAGCGACGGTATTCCGGCCAGTCGGTCGAAGCGACCGCGCCGGCGAATGACAACGCAAGCTTCGGGAGCGTTAAGAAGGGAGATACCTCTCCTCCGCTTATGAGCTTTCGCTTGTTTACGTGAGTGGTTGTGTATATCTCGTTGTATCGACTATTCACAGCCGTGACTTTTGTCAAGTGCAGGCGAGAAACTTGTGCGTACATGTATTAACACCACCATTCTACCAGGCACTGCGACCACACATGGTAGAATAGTGGTGGCAACACGCGTGATCACAAGACTCCCGCTTGCCCTGACAAATAACGACGTTGTGTTTCGTTTGTATCACGAATGGTAACATGTTGAGTACTCGCGATAATCGCTCGTGGCTCGCTTCTGTTCTGTATCGCTGGCAGAAGTAGCGCACTTATTAGTAAGTGCGCAATGCGTTGTATTTCGCGCGGCCTAGCCACCGCTTTCTGGACTCAATGCTGATTTTTGTTTTCCGAGTTGGGATATCAATGCTTCCTTCGTTATTTTGTTGCAAGGTCCAGGGGTGGCTTATCTCCAGGTCAGGGAATCCACCTCCACATATATATGTAGAGATGGAGCCCCGGGCCTGAAGGTGCCGGTAATGTGATTTTCGATCGCTGATAGCGTTGATCGAAGGGCGTTCAATGCGGCGGCTTTTTTGGCAAGATGTGCTGATTATTCAAGACTCTCGCTGATGTTGCTTCAGTCTGGGAGGCGTGGGCGGTGTTTGATGTTGCCTGATGCTGGCGCCGCGCCCTCTTCGCCCACGCCCCGGATACGTGACCGGCCGTTGTCTAGCGTGAAGATACCAGCCAAGTTGGAATCCCCACGTTATAGACAACGGGGTTGAGAGTACCATAGGACTTCTCAAAATAGACGTATCCGGAATTATCCACAATGATAATTTGACCATTGGGATTCATTCCCCGCCCCTAGGCTTTTGGTGCCATTGATGGCAGCCGCCCGGGCGGATCTTTTTGTCGCTTCTTTTACATGCATTTAGCTGGCCGTGTCGCGTAGACGACATGTGTTCTTTCGGTGACGGTCTCGATTGTCGGCTCGGGTAAAGGTCATGTTGCACCCGGGCGTAGGACACCTTAGGGGTTCGCACTGCATGAGTCGCTTCGTGCTTTCTCACATCTTTAGGGTACTGGGCGGTATACCCGCAGCCTGGTACAGAGCATCTGTGCGTTGGTCGCCGGCGCTTAGTAGCGGGTGTCTTTGAGGACGGAATGTCGTCCCGCTCTGGCCTTGCAGTCCCCTGTGTTAAGTCAGGGTCGAACCAGTCCTGTGGCTGATTATCGAGCGCAAGCGGGGCGCTGGATATGGCCGAAGAGCTGGTGGAACCCGGATCCGTGTGGACTTGGAAGTCGATCAAATCGTACAGAAGATCCGGCGTCTCGAGAAGGGGCGAATGTAAAGAGTGTGCATAAGGCGATGCGAAGCCAGGGTCGATGTAGAACGGAGTCGACGAGGTAGGGCCGGAGATTTCGGCCGGTGGAGGGTAGAGCACATCCACTCGAGAAGGCGGAAGGAGTCCTTGGTCGCAGTAAAGACTCTCTCCGCTCGGATGGGGTGCGGTGAAGAAAAGTTGCGCGAGGTAACGCTCGTGCAGGAAATTCTCGGGAGACTGGCTGAGGGTGGTTCGGTCGGTGTCTTCCGAGGAGCGGGAAATGAGAAACCCGTAGCAAGGGCCGCCTTGGTATACAAGACGGCCCTTCAAGGCTATAGGAAGAGTGGAAACCGCCTGCCGCGGATGGAAGGGGCGGGGTGTCCGTGTTACCGGATCACCCGTGGCCGGCGAAAGATGGGGGTTCTCCCGTGCGAGGAATCTCCTCGGATAAGGGCCGACAGGCGGCGGTGTTTGAATTGACTGAGTAACAAGAATAGTATTGCGTAAATGACGTACTGTGGGTAATCCGATTCAGTTTGGATTTTGGGAAAAAGGAGGAAACTATGCAAGCATTCAAAGGGGAGAGAGGCTTCTCTACAAATACTCGTCGACCAACTCAATACGCAAGGCCTTGAACCCTCTCAGTTTACGCCACTTTTCAACTTTTCTTTCTTTTTCTTCGCCCTCAGGCTCTACGATCTGGCCGGAATTCAAAGACCGGGCGTGTTTTATTGGCCCACGAGGCAATCGTTTGCTGGCCGGTATTGATACCCCATGCAGGAGTCCGCGGGAGTCCGCGTGGGTGACATGGAAGCGACAGCAGAGAGTCCGCTCCGGACCAGTGGGGAGGCATGCTCGACATGGGCGAAGAAGCTTCTGGCCCCCTTGCCCAACCGGCGAATCACCCGTGCCCTCCCCTTTGTTGGCGCTACATGGCCTATGTCTTTTTCTTTTTCTTGTTTTCCAACAGTGACGACGGCGACGGCCACATCTCAAATCCGTCCTCACCGGTCAAAGTTAGCTGCATAACGCGAGGGCAGGCGGGACCACTTGCCGCGGCCCGGTCGCCATCGCGGTCGCCGAGGACCGGTCGAGTGCAAAAACGTAATAATCGGCAAACCCCACGCGCTTCTGGTGCTGGCCTTGGCCTTGGCCTGGGCCCCGAGACTTCGAAAAGCGGAAAAAGAGCAGTGGGTTTGCTGCGAAAATCCAAGCCATCTTGAACTCGTCGCCATTGGCTTGCAGTGTGAGGATGGGGCGCAGCGTTTCAAGCTAAGCGTCCTCATTCCGCCCTCATTCGCACCAAGAACGCTACGAGACCCCATCCCACAGCCTCATGGGGCTTCCCTCAGCTGAAGGCCCTGGAGCTAGCGCTAGGCGGATGGTGGGTTTTTTAGCGCCAAGGGTATTCACGAAGCCAGCGCGCGCTAAGCCACGGTCGAGGCACAGCTGTCTCGGGGGATTATAAAACCTCTTTGCCTCCTTCTCCAAGACAAAAGGGGGCCTTCTCGCAAGCGCCTCTAGATTCCTTTTTTCTTCGTTTATTTTTTTATGACGTGTATGATTGAGCTCATTTCTTCTCGTTTACCTTGTCTATAAACGCACTAGTTTTCCTCATCGACTCTGTTAGCTTCGCTTCATTTGATCAATCAGTTGGAGCCGAGACCACCGAGATACCCCTCATCCGTTGCGGCCCGAGTAAGAAATCCCCTCACCGCGGAACTCGCCGTCCAAAAAAGCAACCTCACCACACACGTGAAGCCAACACAAGCGGACGGAAACCCAGCTTCATCGACCCCCTCTCAACCATTTCCTAGACCCGAGTATCGCCAATAGATACCCCAAACGAACACACACATACAATGTCTGGCATCGGCGAAGCAGCCACCATCGTCGGCTTGGTCACAGGGATCATCTCCATCCTCGGCACCATCAAAAGCATTCACGATGGGGTCCAGGACGCGCGGGGCCTCCCCGAGGCCTTCCACGACGTGGCCGACAGGCTCCCCTCGCCCAGGATACCCTCAGAGTGATCGAAACCTACATTAGCGAACGAAACGCGCAAAGCGACAGCTGCGAGGCCATGCGGCCCGTCACGGAGGCGTGCAAGGAGAAGGCGACCCGGCTCGAAAAGATTTTCGAAAAGGTGGCCCCGCAGCCCGACGACTCGCGCTTCGAGAGGTACCGCAGCGTCGCGCGCGTCATGGGCAAGGGCAGCCGGGTGGAGGCGCTGATGAAGGGCATCTTGGCGGACCTACAGCTGCTAGCCCAGTCCTTTGGCGTCCGCGCGGTCACGGCCGAGCAGCTGGACGAGAAGCTGTCCAAGGCCATTCGCGAACTGGCCGAGGCCAAACCCTCCCTGCCCGAGGAGGAGGTGTCTGTCTCGCAGTTCCACTCGGGCTCGGGACACAACATTGCGGGGATTTCGTGCAAGGGTCCAAGATTGGGAGCTTTCACGGTACCGCCTATCTCGGTCCGGTGACGCAGCAGCAGGGTATGCACTAATCAGTTTTTGTCACTATTGTCGTAAACCGAGGAAAATAGCAGAATAATCTCTGTTTTTCATTCTTCTTCTTTTTGACTCGTGTCTCTCCTTTCTGCCTATCAGCTTCTTCCGTCATATTTCATGTGGTCCGTCAGTACGACGGTTTAGCCGCTTATGTGCTGATGATGTCTTTGGTCTACGTAGTTTCCACCGACCCCGCTGACCGGGTTCTCCGGCTCTTACACGAGAAACCCACCGTGCCGGCGCGGCAACGCCAAAGAAAGAAGAAGCCGCAAAAGACCGAGGGCACCTGTGACTGGCTGCTTGGTGACGAGAAATATGTTGAGTGGCGAAAAGGGGAAGCCGCGTCCAGGATCCTGTGGGTTTCTAGCGGACCGGGCCGAGGCAAGACGATGCTGGCCATCTCCGTAGTGGATGCTATTGAACGCGCCAAGACCGACGGCGAGATTCTTCTTTACTTTTTCTACAGAAACGGGGACAATGAGTGCAATACCGTCGCCGCCACGTGGGCCGACCTGGCATGTCAGATTCTCGACCAGCAGGCGCACTTGGCCGAGTACATCTTAGATTACTTCACCCCTTCCGGAGAATGCCGGGTATCAGTCGAGACTCTTTTCGAGACTCTACTCGGGCATGTTGAACAGGACGTGGTCTGCATTTTAGATGGATTGGACGAATGTAAATCGTCCGAGGAGGACCTCGAGCGGTTTCTCCAACAACTTGTGGACATATTTTCCACGAGAACTCCCGAACAAGGATTATCTCGCTTACAGCTACTCATATTTTCTCGCGACCGACCAAGATGCATCGAAGGTGTGCTCAATGCGTATCCGAGAATAGACCTCGACCGGGATGCTGCGGAGAATGTCAAGGCGGATGTCAAGAGATACATCAACGCCAAGATGGAGGAGCTCAAAAGACAAAAGGTCCTAGAGAGTGACCAGGTTGAACAAGTCAAGGAGTATCTCGAGACTCATGCAGCTGGTACTTTTCTATGGGTGGGATACGTGGCATTTGAGCTGAGGTACAAACCTTGGCTGGAAGTGGAGCCAATTTTGAGGAGTATCCCCAAAGATCTGGATGGCGTCTACAAAAGGATAATAGACCAGGTCGAAAACCACTTGAGGGCAGATGTAAAAGCCTCGCAGAGGCTGGCGGCTGTCTTGAAGTGGATCGTACTCTCGCATCGCTATCTGATGTTAGAAGAGTTGGCAGCGGCGACAAGGTCGGTCCATTTACAAGATATGAGTCCCGAAGAGATGGCAAGCGATGTGCTTTACGTAAAGTACATTCTCTCCTTGTGCGGCTATCTCATCCGGATTGTCGACGTAGAAGGAGGCGGCGAGGAGATCCAGCTGCTCCACCAATCGGCCAAAGAATTCCTCCTCCGAGGTCAACCCTCCACCAATACACCCACCGGATTTCTTTTCGTGGATGCAGTCGAGGGACATCGATCCATCGGTGATATCTGCCTGGCGCATGTCGAGGACGCCTACCCGGAAGCGTTACGCGGTAGCCAGACTTCACAGGCGCAGTTGCCTCTGCTCGGATATGCCGTAGCAAACTGGACGGAACATGCGAGACATATACCACTAGATTACGGCCAAAGGCCGGGCGGCGACCCTTCGACCTTGCGCGTCCATTCTGGAAACGCGGGGACATACGAAAGGCGTGGAGGGAGCAATTTTGGCAACTGGCGGGAGAAGCGAAGAATTCGCCTTCCGACTTCACGCGACTACATCTCGCCGCGTACTTTGGTCTCCTGCCATTGGCTTCAAAGCTGCTGGAGATAAAAGAAGTGAGGTACGCTCTGAAAAGCTGGGTGCACCACACGGACAGTAGCGGCAGGACCCCGCTCCTGTGCGCCTCGGAGAGGGGCCACGTTCCTCTCGTTCGGCTCCTGCTCAAGAAAGGTTCCGCCGTCAACGCCCAGGACGGCCAGGGCAGGACCCCGTTGCATCACGCGGCGAAGCGGGGAGACGAGGCGATGCTATCGCTCCTCGTCAGACACGGCGCTGATGTAAACGTGCAAGAGGACGGCGGCGGGACCCCTCGCGCGCGCCATCGAGAACGGCTCCGAGCAAGCCGTCAAGGCGCTTCTCGCGGAAAACGCCCGCGTTGCGTACAGATACACGCTGCCGCCCCGCTTAGAGTCGACCAAGGGGGCCGCGGAACTCGAGGCCGAGAAGCAGGCCGCCGCGGACTTGTTCTTGGTGGAAGGGCGCGAAGGGATCGTGGGCAGGCAGCTGGTCACCTACGTGGAGACCTTGTCGGATCTTTCGAACGCGGGGATGCTGGAGCTCTTTGCGGTGTCGCTCGACCATCTCCTTTTCGACGGCTTCTTCTACTACCTGTACGCTAGTGGTAAAGTCAAGTCTCGGGCGGAGAAGCGCCTTAAGCCTCGGGAGCGTTCCCCGCTGATGCGGGCGGTAGAGAATGGGAACCTCGCCCTCGTTCGACTACTTCTAGGCGCCAAGGATGCGGATCTAGAAGAGAGATGTCAAGGCGGGCGAACGCTGGTCTCTTGGGCGGCCGGAGGAGGGCATGAGGCGGTGGTCAGGCTACTGCTAGAGTTGGGCGCCGACGTCCTATCGAGGGATGATCAAGAGTTCTCGCCTTTGCCGTGGGCTTGCCAGGCGGGCCACGGGACCGTAGTCAAGTTACTCCTTGAGCGTTCACCTACCGACGAGCTACATACACGGAGTGGAAGAACCGCCTTGCTGAGCGCGGCTGCAGCGGGGCACGAGGAGGTGGTCGATATATTGCTTACGGCTGGTATTGATCCGAATGTCGTGAACGAGGACGATCGAACTGCTTTGATTTATGCGGCAGCGGGGGCACGAGGGAGTGGCGAGGGTGTTGCTCGCGGCCGGGGCTAAAGCCGGGGTGAAGGATAAGCAGGGGCGAAGTGCGGACTTTTATGCTAGCAAAAAGGGATTTGGAGACCTCGCGGCTTTGATTGCAGAGTATGCAAGCCCTACGGTGCCATAATGAGCATTGTTGGAGGCTTCTTCGGTACAGCGTTGATCCGCTGCGACCGCCGTGACTCGACGACAAGCTTGGGGGCATCCAAGCTACGGATTGCAGTCTCTCTATTAAAGCTAGCCTGTACGTTTGTGTTTTGGTCGTGAAGATACCCATGGCACTCCAGCCAGCGTCTTTTTCATAATTGCAATAGATTGCATTCGTCTTTCCGCTCCCCAAGGTTATCCCAAGGCTTTGCCTCCATCGCGACCTTGAACTATCCTCGAGGAAGTAGTCGTTCCACCAACACCCCGCAAATGTCGCTAGCCGAGCTGGTGAAGGGGGTCCGAGACGCAGAACCGGTGCGGGCGTTGACGCCTCCGCTCCTGCAAGGAGACCGCATGGAAATCACTCCACCCTCTTCTTACTTGCAACGCTCGGGCGTCTAGCAGGGCCTGGCAATGGTGACCTGCTGCGCGGTGCCCAGATTTCGGGCCTGGCGATGATCTGATGAGGCGAGATGCAGGCCCCGGTGAGGCGAATTGCATTTAGCCTAAAGAGCGATAACCTTATTCAATGGATGGGTTCAGCGTGGAAGTAGTAGCAGCGGAACTAGCAGAAAGAAGGGCAGGGGGATAAGAGGGAGAAACTATCAATGTTATTCGAAAATGCTAGGGTTCCAGAGACGACACAATGCCGTCCTCGGCGCTCTCCAGCCGCGCCTTCGATCCACATCTCCGGCCGGCCAAGCGTAAGACGGAGCTGGAGTCCCCCTAGCGCACAGTTGCCGCCGGCGCTGGGTTGGGTTGGGGGCCATTTAGCCGGCATAAGCGACGTAACCACCCAACACTGAGAGGCTTCGAGGAGAGTGGGTTGATGGAATCGACAGGTTTCTCGGGAGAGATCTGAGATTTTCGGAATGGAGCTTGAAAAGCCTAATCCTAAGTTTGGTTCTCGTGCGGAGCTAGGAAGGGGCATGCCAATTCGTGTGTTGGTGATCACGGCCAGGGTCCCGGTCAGTATACCCGCGCAATTGAGAGTCGAGAGTCGTCAATTCAGAATCAAAATGTTGGAATACCCTCTGTATAATGTATGCGCGAACATAGGGTATCCAGGCCTTCTCAGAAATAACCCGCTCGCGTGACTGTTGTTTACTGATCTGCACGCACCTAGTCATGCAAGGTAACCCCCTTCTTCACGGCGGTCCAAGAATTTTCGACATCTCACCAGACGGTTACACGATGCCATGGATTACCCGCATTGGGGGTGGCCTCGGTACCAGCCGAGCTCATCCAGTATCCCCTCCCATCGCCGCCATCAGACCCTAAAAGTGGGAAGCGGGTGCCTCTTGATTCAGACGCCCGCTTCCCCCGTCTGTGTGATGTGGCTCGAACCTGCGGGGCTACCGAATCATAACGGTGGCGTGAGTAGAGAGGCATGCACCGATGACAACGGGCGTCGCTGAGGCACGGAAGAAAGACGTCGGTATCGACACCAGGCCTCTTATTGGATGGTAAAACCCCATGAATGCGACATAGCCTGAGCTCGCTCTCCCCTGTGCAGCCTGCTATCCAAAATAACATGAGAGGCGGGTTGAGAGAAAATAGCCCGGGCCGTCCCCCAAGACTTGGCTGACCTGGGGATGGGCAGCAAAAGTATATAATCCTCAGAGATGCCCGATGGACAGCAAAGGACTGGTGTGCCCACAGCGTACTTAGTCACTCGGAAAACAAAAACCTCGTCTCTTTCCCTACAAGATGAAACTCACTTCGTTCTATACCATTCTCAGCCTGGCGGCTGTCGCCGTGGCCAACCCTGTGGCGAACCCTGAGGCTGAAAACGCTCTGGAAGGTTTTGAGAGTAAGTGATGCCGGTCCCATCCCAACCCAATATCAACTATGGAGGCCCGGACACAATCACTGACAATCGCTATATTTGGCCTTTTATAGAGCGCCAGTCGTGCCCCATCTCCCTCGTCACCAGCTGCAAGGGTTACTGCTACGATAAGTGGTGCGCCGGCTGCGGCAGCTACCAGCCTTGCCTCAACTCGTGCGCGGCCAACAAGAACAAGTGCTACAATTGCTGCGGCACAAAGTGCACCACCTGCTAGAGCCTCAAGGTCTCGCGTTGGAACCTCCAAGTGCTCATTATCGGAGCTCTCGGTGTACGGTTGAATTGGAAGCACCATGTAACTCGAAGGCAGCTGCATGAGCATGTATCGTCTTTCCACTGCTACCTGTTGAGGTTTGCTCTGAACCTAGGATACCTATTCGGCAATCTTCAATGGATATTTTGAACTAAGCACCGATGGACACACTAGAAACCACTAGCTTCCAATATGTACGTTAGTCTATCTGGCATGCGGTCATGCAAACTGTGGGTTGGGAGCTGCGAGTAGTTTAGGAAGGGCCGGTTTGAGATGGGGACAAGATATTTGCTGTTAGTGAATAAATACCCGTTTCATACTATACTACCCGTATCTCCCCAACAAGATCGTACAGCACGTGGGATGAATGTCACGGATGGCCTTACTCTGAAGTCGGATCAGCGAACAATCAAATTGACAGTCCTATATATGAACTGTAGTCTTGCCATACGTCAATGTGGGCCAAGCCATGTTCCCAATAGCGAGGCTGTGCTGCATAGGAATACATTTATAGCAGCCTGAGGTCACTACCATTTCTTCTTCGTATGCTTTGCAATTTTCGACACAATTGGCCGCCTCGCGCCGATGTGCTGGACAGATTCCGTCGGGTCGGGACAGTGGGGCCGATGGGAGGTTCTTAACAGTGAGAGAGACTTTTTCCCCGATACTCCGACAATACCCACATCAATTGATCTTACTTAGCGTCTGCCTGGGTCCAGTAGGCTCGGTTTCAACGACAGCACTGAAGTGATAGGGGCGATGGCGAGAAGCCCGAGACTTCCGGGGCGCAACCACATGTCGCTATCTATAGAAGTGCAATCAATGGACCTCGAGAGTCATTGATCAGATGCGTAGAGCAATACACATTCCTGGCTTTTGACACCAAGTCCAAGATATTTCAAAGGGATTGACGCCAATATATAGATAGACGCCCAAACAGAGCAAGGTAGTATGTGAGGGCTGGCTTTCTAGCTCGAAAAGGGTATTGGAGGATAGATACAAGCGGACAAATTTCATGAGACTAGACGAAGCGATGACTACTTTTTCGGGATTTAGAATGAGGAGGGAAGCTTCTATTCATAATTCATAACTTCTATTGCATACGCTTTTGAAAACCATGCGTCTTCCTATACACGCAGGCCAAAGACCCAGTCATCCCGCAACTGTTACTACGGGATGAGAACATACTATTGTGAGGAACATGGGCCGGACTATCGAAAAGTTGGGAAAGAATGAAGGGGCGAGCCCCGGAGGAGTACACGCCATCACGTTGCGTACGTCTATAAAGTATAGTGCGCGGCTGATGAGGGTGGAGCCGGGCCAGGGAACCTCATGAATGCAGGTAACGCAGGTGGGTGAAGAGCATAAACCAGGGACTTCCCGAGTCCAACAAGCGGTTCTAACGTGATGTGATGAGAATGAACCATCTCGAATAAAAGATGAAGAAGAACGAACAAAAAAAAAAAAAAAAAAAAAGACGAGAATCCGCTCGGCTCGGAATCGACTAGGCTAGCGTGTCTGAGAATACTGACCCACACGCTTTCGCGGGAGTATGAGTATTGGCGGGACCCATCAGCTGTTGATGGGTCTGGAATGGAAAGATCAGAACCCACGTCATGCCCTTCGGAACCTAGAGGGATCCTGAGTCGTGATTGTGGGTGGAGATCACGTGGCGCGAGCGAAACAGACTATGATGGACCCGCATCTTGTGACGAAGCTCGGCCGGCACTCGTCCGAGAACTGGCGTCGTCAGTGTCTCCGGTTGCGACAGATAAATGCGATCCTTCGACCGACTACGATGATAGGGAGAAAAAAATTGGACGTAAAATAGCGTGGACTGCTCTCCACAAACCCCGAAGCGCACCTGTCGCGGCGGACGGGCACGAGGCCATTGGCTAATTCGGCGGGCGATGGGGACCTCGCCTCACCGACGGGTCCGGAGCGCATGATAAACCAAGCGTTGGGCGGGTAGGGGCACAATGGAGATCTTTCCCACCGCCGCTCTAGACTCTCTCTGTTTTTCTCTCGAGATAGCTATTAGCTTTGATGGCGTCCCGTACTGAGCCACGGCTCGTACGTCACTCCGAACTCGCTCAAGCCAAATCGAAGGATGGACACGGGCGGGCTACAACAGCGCCAAGTCTTCTACGGTATCACGGCAGGCCAACTGAGGAGATCTCATCAACATTTTGTCGTATGGATAGTTACAGATGTTCGCTTGTGGACGGGTCGGTGGAAGAAAGAAAAAAAAAGAGGCGAAGGGAAAAAGATCCAAACCTGATGCAATGACTCTGTGAAGGCATTTTTGGCCTTGGGAGAGACCACATGTCTCAAAGAAGGCACCGGGTTGGTCCATGTCGCATATCGACAACGCGGAACGAGTAATTAATTCGACGGGAGGCCGGGGCCAGCCCGTCGCTTGTTGCTCCCCTTCCCTTCCTTAGAGGACGAATGCCGAGTGACGTTTGTCGGCCATTATTACGCCGGCTAATACGCGTTCTTGCGGAGCCGCGAGAAAGACTGAAGGCAGATCTTTCCCCCTCCGCCCGCCTCCGAAAATAAGATATTTGCAGTATCATGGCTCAGGATAGGAGGCGAAAACTAAGATGGCTTGGATGGTTTCAATGGAGAAGACAAGGTCATATGTACCTGGTAAGAAGCAATATGGATCTTCGTCGCGTTTCTGCACATCCCGTCAGAATAAGAAACCATATTATTGCCTTGGTACCTCAAACAAGAGATCACCGTCTCTAGGACTCCACCTCGGTGGTATCAAGAGAGGTTGAAAATGGTGGGACCAGCGAGAAGGATCAACAGGGGAGAGGGGGAGATGATCATGGGCGGGGACTGTCAAAGGCGAAGGGACCAGTTGGGGTGCGGCCCCTCCACCTTACTCTCCGTTAATGTTTGCTCTGTTCCCCCATTGGAGCGAGATCAGCAGAGATCAATTGTGGATTGTCGGTATGGGAAAAGGGGATCAACCATTTAGAACAAAAGATTGGGCAGTGCAGTGTCGACTCATAGTGCATCAACGTCGTTTTTTATTTTTATTTTTAACGAACGCGAGTCACGTCACTGCCGTGCTTGGGATGCGCCGCCTGCCAAACCCGTTATTTTTTTTCTTTCCTTTTCCCTGTTCGCCTTGTGCAATTCGAAACGCGAGCTTGTTGCGAAAAAGAAGGTTCCAAGGGCTGGGCGCGACATGTGTCTAGTGTCATGCCCCAACCGCCCGTTGCACTTGGCTCGTTTCGCGTTTTGGGTTTCTTTTTTTCTTGCCTCCTCCCTTCTTTCGAAGAATGGCGGAATCTTCGTTGTCGAAATAAAAGAAAAGAAAAAAAGAAAAAAAGAAAGAAAGTGGAGCGAAGAGCGTGATCGGTCGACGCTAGGGAAAGGGAATGGCTCGAGAGTGGTTTTGCTCCGAGATAAAATTGATGGGGCCGGGGGACCCATTGACGCCAGGTGTGGGACGTCATCAACGGTTCCTGAAACCTTCCACTGTGGCCCAAGTCAAAGGCAAAGATCAATTGGGCCGTCTCGGTGGATGTGATAAAGTGCATGCTGGCCACATGATTGACGTTGTAGCGACTGGAGGACGTGGACCTGTATCCGCGTAATACACGCTTCGATGGAAGGCTGGCATGGCTGGGAGGACAGGGTAGGGGTAGGGGTAGGGGTAGGGACAAAGAGCGAAATAGTGTATCCATATGGATCCATCCATTCATTACTTCAATGTTGCAATAATACAGAGGCAAAGAAGATTGATGAGTGGAAAATCAAACCAGCCCCGGAAATGAGCATTAGTCATGGCATTGAAATGAGAAGCCTGCTATCTGAATTATCTGAATCGCGGTCATCTCTTTTTGCAGCATGCCGCTCTTATCCGCTCCACACTCTGAACCGGGAACCCTGGTTGAACAAGCACCGACGGTCTCCATTGGATGATCAAAATTACCCTTTTGAGCTTGTCGAGATGCTTTTCGTCCACGCGGCAGCGGTCTGGCGTGCGGTTGCGGCAACTAGCACGCCCACCCCTGACGGCGAGATTGGGGAGGGTCAATCAATTAATTGATCCATTTGATGGGGGCAGCAGCATCTGCTTGCCATGAGGCGGGTGAGGACCTGTTGGGACGAACTTGTGATTTGAGCACACGACAGGTGCATCGGATTAAGCTAGTGAGAATGAGGGGAGGGAGGGGGGCAAGACTGTGGTTTTTCTTTCCGCCAGCTCTGTTTTTTGAGCTGATGATTCTATTACCTCCTCGAGGGAAAGGGAGGGTTGTGGCGTTATGCAGATTCAGGGGCTCCCGAGCCTCCTCCCCTCCATCAAAATCCAGGGGTGGAGGAAAGTGTGTGAGTGGATCGGCCGCCGGGGAGGGAGAGGGAGGGGAGGGGAAAGTGACGGTGGGGTCGGTGGTGAAGGTTGAAAAAGGGAGTGGAGCGTGAGAGGCGCTTGGGTGGCGGCACTAATACCACTGACAGCGAATGGGGAGGCGGTAACTCCAATGCACAGATTGACCCATGGCGTTGGATCCAAGAGGGAAGGGGGCAAGTCTCGTTCTCGAACAGCGAGAGGACGCTGGAGGGAGGTCTCGAACATTTGCTTGGGTGAAGAAGCAGATCAATTGTATCACGCTACGCTGGTTTTGGGGGAGCTTTGGTTGGTGACTTTTTTGAGAAAAATAGGAGGCGTGACGAAAATGGAGATCTCTAGCGAAGATCAGCAGAGCAGGAACAGTGTGCGAGTGTTTTGCGAGTGTTTGCGGGTATCTATGGGTGTTGAACACCAAGGAAAGCGACAAAACGACTCGAGGAATAAGCGGCGCAAATCATTCCCACATGACGAAGGTGGAAGTGGAGCCAAACAGAACAAGGCGGGCAAGTGTTTGCAAAATTGGGGGAAAAACTTGGACGGCGCAAATGGGAAAAATATACATGGGCCCGAATGGAACGCTGGACGGTGTCTCTGCCGCGAGAGAAAATTATAGAGTACCATGGAGCGATGCGCATCAACGTGGGAAAGAGGCGATGGGGGACGGGGGATGTGGTGGGTTCCACTGGATGATTCAAGCCGACAAGTCCGCCCGTTGCAACGATACCAGGGGAGAGAGGGCACAAGTACCCGACCTGCCTTTTTAACCAACATGGAAGGTTGGAAATTTGACTGGAAGAACGCACCAAGCGCCCTCGATAATAGGACAACTCCCTATCGGAGAAGGGGGAAAGAGTAAAAAGACTCGGCTCCATTTCTTTAGACACTGTGACGAAAAAAAGGGCCAAGAAATGCAATCCGGCCAACCAAGCCCGATCGATGATGTGCTTGCCATCTCGGGAATAATTTTGATTCAACCGATGGAGAGAGAGAGAGAGAGAGGAGGATGGCGAGGGGATGGGGATGGTGCAAGCATCTGGTGTACGGGGGTTGGTTTGACTCAGATTTCCGCCGCTGCCTTTTTTGCTTTCTCTAGTCTTCACTACAGTCGCTTGCTCCAGTCCTCCACGCTTTCGTGGATTCGGACGTCCACAGTCATCAACGTCCGCCCAGCCGTGCGCAGGAAGGCTCGCGCCTGATAGTCAGCGAAAGCGACGGGAAAAGGATTGCGGGTTCGAGAAGATCTTTATTACGGGTAGATTGATCGGAGGGAGGGGGTTCATTTACGCTTGTTCCAAGCCAAGAGGGCTCGCCACTGACGCCGCAAGATGGGGCACACGTTGAACATGTGAAGCCGTTCATAGGTTCTTCCCAGTCTCCCGGGCCCCATCCCATCGTACCCGTTCGACATGCCAAGTCTACCTTTTTTTTGTGTCGTAGGTCCATGAGTTCCGTAGTGTAGCAGTGTAGCAGTGTAGTGTATTGTACACCTGGAGTTACGCGTCCTTTCATCTCCATGCCCTGTTTGGTCACGGCATCGGCGCTCCACTTGTGGGCTTGGCTCTGGCGTTGGCTCTTGGGTACTGTACCGTCTGGTAGCTTGTGCGGAAAGCAATGCAATGAACAGTGTGTCTGTTCTTTTTTCCTTTTTTCCTCTTTTTCTTTTCTTTTTCCCCTTTTGCGTCTGCCGGTCTTGCGGTTTTTGACCAGGACTCCCTGTATGCCAAGACGCCGCACAGAGAACTACTTGTAACGAGTAACATCCACCTTTTTCTTCCCCCAGACTTGCGTGGTCAAGGTCCCCTTTCGACAAGGGGAGAAGAAAAATACTCCGTTGCACCTCTCTCTACCTCCCTTCTTCTACTAGCCTTCCGCCAACCCTTTTCGAGCTCTTGGATCTCTTTTTGTTCTTTCCTTTCCTCTTTTCTTCATCATCAACGCTCGAGGACTAGAAGGGGAGTTTTCTTTTTTTTGTTTTCTCTCTCTTTCTCAACCCCAACTATTCGATCTGGTGATACAGCCAGCGCCACTCCTTTAAACCAACACACAACTGTATCTTTTTTGCTCTTTTACGGTTTTCGACTCTTTTTTTTTCACGCCTCTCGCCTTTTTCAGATCTTGTAACGACGACATCTCATACACCACCGAATCCATTTTGCAGTACCCGTGCGCTTTTTTGAACGACGATATCCGCCCCCTTCGCACTCACCCCACCATCTCACTTTTTGACTCTCATGATATAAGCGACGAACATAATGGCTATCGGAAAGGAAGGAAACGTAAAATGGGTCGATGTATGCTCTCGCCTCTCCCCCTTTCCATGGCACGAATCTTGAAGACAAGATAAAAAAATGGGTTGGACGTGTACGTGCAGTTCTGTGCGGAATTTACTCACAATATTCATAGGGCCTGAGAGGACTGGCTTCCTTCCTCGTCGTCATCACCCACATCGCCCGCGGCTTCCAAGACGAGCTCTTCAGCCCCGCCCAATCCGAGAACGGGCCGATGCTCTTTTTGCAATGGCCCTACATCCGCGTGCTGTTCCAGGGCCGCATCGGCGTCGCCATCTTCAGCATGGTCACGGGCTACGTGTGCGCCCTCAAGCCCATCAAGCTCTGCCGCCAGGGCAACCGCGAGGCCGCCGTGCTCTCCTCACCAAGTCCGCCCTCCGCCGCGTGCCCCGCCTCGTCCTCCCCACCACCATCGCCACCTGCATCTCCTGGGTCCTCACCATGCTCGGCGCCTTTCGCGTCGCGCGCCACACGGGGCCCGGCTGGACCGCCCAGACGAGTCCCGCGCGGCTGCCTACCCTCTGGGCCAACGTGCACAACTTGTTCCGCCAGAATATCCGCACTTGGGCCCGTAACCAAAACGACTACGATCCGAACCAGTGGACGATGCTTCCCTGCTCAAGGGTAGCATGATTGTCTACGTCTTCATTGTCGCTACCTCGTCGCTCAAGTCTCGTTTCCGCATGAGCGCCGCTCTCGGGATGTGGCTGTACTACTTCTTGGCTAATGAGTGTAAGTTTTTGAGACTATATCATCAGCAGCAAAGCCAGCCTTGATTTTTATTTCCCGTCCACCACTCTTCCCACCCCACACAAGCATGCTAACGTCAGGTTCCTTCTTGTACAGCCGCCTTTGGCATGATGTTCTTCTGGGGCGTCTTCCTCTCCGAGCTCCAAAACACCCCTCCGCCAACGACTTCCTCGCCGCCCGCCCCATCGTCTCCCGCATCATCTGCGTCTCCTCCATGACCCTCGGCCTCTGCATCGCCTCCTTCCCCGACCACAACGCCGAGTGGGCCGCCTGGTCCAACAACATGCGCATCATCTTCAGCTACATCCTGCCCAAGGACTCGGACACCACGCGCTTCAGCACCTCCTCGGCCTGCAGTTCATCGCCGTCGGGCTCCACTGCAGCCCCTACCTCCGCGACCTGCTCAGCAACCGCTGGTTCCTGTGGCTCGGCAAGCAGTCCTTCGCCGTCTACCTCCTCCACGGCACCCTCTTGCGCACCGTCCTCTGCTATCTGCTCTTCGGCTTCACCGTCCTCGACGACCACGTCAACGACAAGGGCGAGACCGTGCCCACCTTTTTCCCAAGCCCTCCGGTCTACGCCTCATCGTGTGCACCATCATCTGGCTGCCCCTCAACTACGTGGCCGCGTACGGCTGGATGACGTACGTTGATCCTTGGTGCGCGCGCGTGACGGAGAAGCTCGTCAGCTACATCAAGACGGAAGAGGAGGCTATTATTGCTGTGGAACGGAAATAGGGATGACCGGCAAAACTATTAACACAACACAACCCGCGAGCCGTTGAGACGTCTTGATGAACGCCCAACACGACAAGGTTCGAATTTTATCCCGGATCGATACAAAAAGTCGACCCGATGACGACGCGAATCCACGCGCATCACCCACTAACTTATTATTAACCACCTAACTTCTTACTATTCTTTTGTTCCTGGCTCCGAGCCATCTTCATCAACCTCGACTTTTTGTTGCTATCATTGCATACCTACTCGACGATACCATGTCTTCCTTTTTCTTTCTCAAGTTTCCTTTCTCTCTATGGCGGTGGTTTCTTCTCTGTATACTTTGTGTACTTTTTTCTCTTTCCGCTTTCCAAGTATTGTTCAATTGGAAATGTGGACTTTTTAGACGCCGCTGGGTTTGCTTTTCTTCGGGACATTATAACATGACACAAGCCACAAAGCGAAATTTGTGGAGATATTTCAAGAATTAATAAAAAAATTCATTCAACTACTCTTTGTCTTTTCCTTCATTCCTTTTTCTCTTCTTTTGTCTGTCTTGACTCTTTTTCTCTTCACTGCCGACCTCCTCTTCGACATACCATTCTGTCTCTCCTGGCTGGGCACAGAAAGGAGGTCGCCAAGACGTAAAAAATTGGATCGGGAGACGACGCCACCCGCTCAGTGCAGACTAGTTTGCTTCTTTGCAACATCCAAAAGTCGTCATCAGCACCAACTCCATTGACGCGATTGGACGGCCTCGAGCCGCCGTCCGTGCCGTAGCCTCGCTCGAACAGAAAAAGCGCCACAGCGAACTTGGGTTAGCATCATCTCTGGGAGGGGCCTCTGCGAGAAGAGAAAAACACTTGCACTAGAAAAATAGGGGAATGAGGGGGTTGAGGTGTGGTAAATTACACTACTTTCAGGACAGTGCGCGGCGATCTGAGCAAAGCCAGCGGTGGTGCGAGCCAGCCCGTCATCCCCCTCCCTCCCCTTTCGGGCGTTGGTATTGGTATTAGTGCCATGCAAGGTCCATGAAGACCCCGGTTTGATTAGTCTTGGCGGGCGGATAACCCGGCCGAATCTCGAAGCAGGGCGGTCCGACGAGTTTATTCTCATGTCCCTTCCCGGAATGGCGCGCTTGCCTCATTAAACGCCAGGAGCGAGAGAGAAGGATAAATAAGAAAAAAAAGGAAGAAAAAAAAGATATATTGTGGTAGTACCATTGAAAAGGAAAAGGAAATGGAAGCAATACCATGTAATATTGAATATCAAGGTGTGAGGAAAGAAGACAAAACCTTCGAGTGGCGGACATGGGTGTATCGGGACGCCATCTTTCAATGTGGCACGCCAAGGGCCACAACTGCCCAGTGCGGTTTTGTGAAATGGTCAGCCAAGATTACCTAGCCAGCTTAGCCTGCGATTAGTCCACCAGAACCCCGCCTCTCCTTCCATTCTCTGCGAAGCTTACGTCTTGGCAATAGCTTTTGGAGGTGATAGCGAATCGCTGCACACAAGTGATTTGAGTCTTTCCAGGGCGTTCTTCGTCTTGTGGCCTCCCCCGTCCCCCGCCAGCCAGTCGATTCCCACGACCCAAGAATAATAGGTGGGGGTGGTTTCAATTAACGCGTCCGGGGGATGATCGATCCCGTTGATAAGCTTGATATTACCTACGCGTTGATCTTTTCCCTATCAAGGTCAATGATAGGAGTAAGAAGGTCTCGACTCTTTCATCAATAAATGGAAAGCAGACGTGAGCGCTTTCGAAGAGAGATTCGTTCTGTAAGCTGAGATAAGCGCACCAGCTTTATTCGTGGATTCAATGCCACAAGCCTCCCTTCTTCTTCGACAACCCCTAGAAATAGAGGCGTGGACTGGAAATAGAGAAGATGATGTAGCAATGTCCTCAACAACGCCTATATGTCCGTACCCGTGTTCAGATAGGAAAAAGGATTCCGAGGACATACCAGAGGTCTCCTTCACCAGTATGAGGTCTGATATATAGCAGGGGCGCGTGGCCAGAGAGCGCACTATTGAGTCCTTCTCAGCCCCTTCTTTGCTTTTCCTTCGCCTCACTCTTCAAGCGTCCCTGGCTGGTCTCGTTTCCAGACGCTCCGCAAAGTGCGCAAACGCCGAGACTTTTCGGGCCTTGTTTTCCGACCCATCCGAGGCCATTGTGAATAAAAGTGATTGAAGACTCGAACGATTACACCACACTCAGATGATCTCTTTCGGGGACCTGACGAAACGAGGCCCCTGAAACAGTCTCCATCGGGCGCTGGCAGAACGGGGTATGTTGTGAGCGAGTCTGCTGCCAAGGGCCCACAGCTCGGCGCCAGAAGGTGTTATGGTAGGGGCCGTAGTGACTTCGAGTGACCACTAATCGTGTATTCTCGCTTTAACGCAGGCCCCGAGGTTGAGTCGAGTCCGTTACGGTCCATCTGTGTCTCGAAGAACCCATTTTGTCCTTTTTCCCCCTCTGTAGCGTTGTCAGACCCGCCGCTGCTGGGGGCCGATGGCGCGCTGCGAGAAGATTCCTTGGCTTTTGCCATCTTGGCTTATGTTATGACTTGTGACCACCCATCCCGAAAGATCCATTGACACCAATACTCAAAGCACACATCATCCCACAATCCCTCAGCTCTTGGCGCAGCAAAGATCGTTGGAAAGGATGCGGTAGCCCACGATGCATCCCGAGCCGCGCCAAGGGAGATCTCCAGCTAGGGAGGATTAGCAGGCGCTTAACCAACTCATTGTTCGTCCTTCTCTTATACATTAGGTCATAGATTTGAATACTGAAACTCTCGCGGTCGCGATTCAATTCGCAACCACGGTGTAGGTAGAGACGTGTTGATGCCAGGAAGGCTTTGAGAACAGGTATTGTATCAATGTCCACTGGCTTGAAGCAGTTCTTATTTTCATCCTATTATTATGACGAGGGCAGACCCATCATTTCGACATGAGTGCCGTCTCGCCAAGGGGGTTCCTTGAGTGCGCTTCCGTTTTGCTGTTGTCAGATGGGTACAACTGCACCCACAAACCCGGCGGTGGACAAGGTGGACGTTAGCCAAGAATGTCCACCCGACCCAGCCGAAAAGGTGGACAACCGAACCCCGGCACTATTCTGCATCCCGCTCCCGAGTATGTTCCACGATCGCCATATGGCAAGGTGCCTCTTGGAATTATGGAGAAGCTGCATGCCTGCCAGCAGTGTTCGAAATCCTTCACGCGACCCGAAAATCTAAACCGGCACCGTAAAATCCGTAGGTCCACCCGATTCCCGCCACCCCTTACCGAAGGGGGAATCTTGATGGCCTTCTTTTATTCCTCCCTACTACCAAAGCTAACGAACATCCCCTGTTTCCTGGAATTCTAGATGGGCGGGCCCTCCCTCACCAATGTCGGGCCTGTCGCAAATCCTTTTCAAGAAGTGACTTACTAAGGAAGCATGAGGCTGTCCACCTACGGCGGTCCGGATCGCACAGGCTGTCCTCCTTGGAGCCCTCCAATGACTCTTCCGTTTTCAGCCCTATACCCTCAAGAGGTACACGTACTGAGCTCTCAAAGACCTCCCAGGCCAACCACCCTCATCCTCTGCCCTTCGCCATATCTCAAGATACCTCTGTAGACAGCGGCATCGCGGACGATCATGGTGTTGTTGATCGAGAAGGATCAGGTATCGACACCTCCAAATCGAAAAGTTTGTTGTCAAACACGACCTTGACTCTGGACGACTCGCCTCATAGTCCTCTACACGCCACCCAAGTTGACTACTCCTCGTTTACACGCCCTTGGCTTGAACCAAGCGGGCCAGATCCGCAGGACTGGTTCACATTCGACTTTTACCAGGCCATTGGGGAAACCTCTGGGGATGTCCTGCTCGATGAGAATTTTGACATTCGTTCCCTAGATATGGATCTACATGGGGTCCTGCTCAATGTGGAGAGCCAACCGCCGAACCCCGATATCTCGGAGGACTGCGAGGGCAGGATCTCCCGGTTGCCTTCGCCCCCAAACATCGCCTCCGCCGAGGATTACTGGGCTTTTGCCTGGAACCCCTCTTCGTCCGCCATCTCGCAGACCAGGCCTCTCTCGATTGATGCCAACCACCCAATCATCAGCGGTCGTAATACTAGATTCGACATGGGGCATGCGGCCTGGGAGCGACTGCGCCGGTTCCTCAGTTCTTCGGCAGATGAAAACGACGGCTTCTCCCTACCACCGCTCGACGTAACCAACGCGTTTGTCAGTCTCTTCTTCAAGCACTTTCTGGCGCAAGCCCCGTGATCCACGAGCCGACTCTGGACATGGATCTTGTTCCCCCTCCACTGCTCGCGATGATGATGGTTATTGGCGCCAAGTACAGCCATCTCCGCCACACGCGCAGGTTTTCCATCGTGGTGCTCGACCGCGCGCGGCTCAACCTGTTCAAGGCCATCGAGGCCGACAACAGGCTCATTCGTGACCTGCAGGTCGTGTACTCCGTAGCGCTCATGTGCTACACGGGCTTGTGGTGCGGCAACAAGCGCGCGTTCGAGATTGCGGAGAGCCTTCGCGGGACTCTCGTGACCTATGTCCGACGCCTGCCGCATCCCGCCGGCGGGCAACCTAGCGCCGAGCAAGAGCAATTTATGCGAGATGTCAAAGGGCGGTGGCTCTCTTGGGCTTCCAGCGAGTCTGCGAGGCGACTTCGATGGTTCGTGTACTCGCTG
Organism: Parascedosporium putredinis; assembly: GCA_949357655.1. Classification (NCBI taxonomy): domain Eukaryota; kingdom Fungi; phylum Ascomycota; class Sordariomycetes; order Microascales; family Microascaceae; genus Parascedosporium; species Parascedosporium putredinis. The sequence continues at coordinate 4,352,395 of CASHTG010000012.1, read as the reverse complement.
GATGGGCAATTCCCGCCCTGCTCAACCTCAAGAGCATGTTCCACCCTTCCGAGGTAGCCGCGCTCGAGTGTCCCTGCGATGACAAGTACTGGATGGCACCCACGGCGAGAGTGTGGCGCGGCTTGCTAGGGTCCGCCTCGCTGCCGCCGACGCCTGCTTTTGCGGTTGCACTTGCCCCGTTTTCGATTTTGCTTGAAGCTGCATCGCGTGCGGATCAGGCGGTAGGAGTGGCGTCTACTCCTGTGCTCGACCTCAACCCGTGGAGCGCGTTCTTGGTACTGCTTACTCTCTCGAGCGCTGCCATGGACTGGTCTCAGAGCTGGGCCCTCGCTGTGGCGATACGGGAGGAGACTACGGAGGAGTTCGAGCTAGGTAGAGCGCATGTGGATGGCTGTGGATTTCGGGAACTGGTTTCTCTCCTGGAGAAGAGAGACAATATTCGAGGTTGGTAGTGCCGAAAACCGAAGAACTTTGAACAAGTAGTCATTCTTTTGGAGGGTACTAACATTTGTCTTAGCATCATTAGACGCTTGGGGCGCCCACTTTACGAAAACCGGGGAACCCTACCAGCCGCCAGGAACCGGGGCATACTATAGCGAGGCGTCCTCGCTGCTCCTGAAGCTGTCCCAAATGTGCCTTTACGTCCAGGTGACGGACCTGCAGGACGTGCTTGGTAAAAGCGGACCCAAGGGGCTCACCGCTGCAATGGGTCGACTAGGCAAATGGACTACCGCCGCGGATCGAGAGAAGAGATCTGATGCGGGTGTCATACCCTCTGCCGTGCTGGCTGTGGACATCATCTCGCTCGCTTCCCGCACCGGCGCGACCGAGACGGCGGCGCCGTACAATGAGGTGGCTACCTTTTTGTCTCACGTCCTCTTGTGGGTCTTTGTCACTACGGCGACGCCAATCCAACACCAGCAGCTGCTCGAGAAGCTGAGATGCTCCGGGAGGGACGGGCAGTTGATTTTGGTGCTGGAAACCGCGATGAGCCCTGGTGATGGACAGCACAAGGCTAGGTCGTACTTTGTTCTGAAGCATGCGGCTCATTCGCTTGCGAAAATGGGGACTTGGGGTTGTGCGTTAAACATGGCGTTATTATTGCATCGGCGTTCAGAGACATAGAAATGAATTAGGACCGTGGGTCAGGGGCTTAGCATCTGTGAATATCTAAGCTACAATCTTCATGCTTCATAAATTTGTGAAAAGAGTTACTTGCGGGGCTACATAAACTATGTTTGATAGGAGCATCAACGAGTTTCTCAATGCATGTACACTCTCAATTCTAAGCCGCCGGGGCTTCGACCGAGCTACCATCGATCTTTCTCATCGCGATGTGTAGCGCGTGTTCCGAGCCCGAAACATTAGCTTCCCTTGCAGCACCCACCCAACAGGCGCCTTCACGACCGCCTCGGCACCAACCGGTACCCGAAGAGTCAAGTCCGCCGCACCTACCACATCGTTAACGCGCAGTTCCACATGGATCGACCCAGCAGGAGTCGCGAGCGAGCACTCCACAAGCTCTAGCCCAGCAAAGACGGGCTCGACGGCAAACCGGCTCCAACCAGGCTCGATGGGCCGCAGACCCGCGAGATACTTGGGTAGGAGAAAGACGGGCCAGGTGGACCACCCGTGCACGAGCGAGACGTCGTGGTTGAAGGGCGTCCCGTCGGCGCGCATGGCTTCCCAGTGGGCGCCCGAGTAGTTTGGCCCGCGGGGGTCCGCCATGGGGCCCCAGACCCCGCGGACGAGGTCGAGAGCGCGCCGCGCTTGACCGGCTGCGAAGAGGGCCTCGACGGCGAATCCGGTGGAGTACGGGCTGACGACGCCGGAGGCGTCCCAACCCGGGATATCGAGGAAGGCGGGCGGCGCGTGGTTTGGGTGTTGGTTGAGCCGGGTGTTGAGGGTGGCGCAGGCGTCGGTGGCGAGGTTGAGGGTGTTGGCGTAGGCGAGGACGTCGAGGCAGGAGCCGGTGGAGGGGAGGTTCGAGCCCAGGGGAAGTTTCCTGTCGATTGGCATCGCAGTTTTGAGGGGATAGCTGTCGCGAGGCGTTGCTCGATGGCTTGGTAGTGGGGCGTGAGGATTGGGTCGTCTGGGGTCATTTGGAGCATGGCGCGGATGGCATCGAGGTAGGCGAGGTTCAGCGGGGCGGAGATGCCGAATACTGGGCCGGCCAGGGAAACCAGTGCACTGGGTGGTGTCAGCATATCTAGTGGATAAAACGTCACACATCGAACAAAAGGTGCCTCGCGTTAAATGAGAGTTTGTATGAGACTTACTAGACAGCGGAGGCGGGGCTTCGACCAAACCGTCCTCTCTAGCCATGCTTTCAACAAAGGCCATGAATGTTTTCAGCTTCTCCAGGTATTTCTGCACTACAGCGTGATCGCCGGAGTGCAGCCAGTACTCCTTGACCGCGACGACGAGGAGCAGGCCGTAAGTCAACGAGTAGAAAGCGTACGTCGGCGGCTCGTCGGGGCCGTCGTGTTCGGGCGCTTGGATGGGACACAGGTTGCCAATGTAGCCGTCGCTGGTCTGGTGGCTGAGGAGGAGCTGGATGCTGCCCTTGACGGCCTCGAAGAAGGCGGTGGAGTAGGCGACCGAGCGGCCCATGACGTAGAGGTCTCCTCCGAAGCAGGCGCGGTCTCTCTTGGCGCCGTCGACGGTGCAGGAGAGGTGGTTTGTGCCGACCTGGAAGTCGGAAAGGGTGGGTTCCTCGTCGCGCAGCTCGTTGGTGTATAGTTCCTTGCCCGCAAGGTCGGTGACGGCGAGGGCACGGTACACGGCGCTCCAGCCGGCTGGTCCGCCAAAGGCGACGGATCCGGTGTTCATTCCCGACCCACCAAGTAGAGGTCGCACCTTGAGGTCCTGAACACTGGCGATTTCTCGGCCATTGATGGAAACAGACACGGAGTCACCCTTTGCAGTCGTCTCGACGTCGAGCCAGCCCGACAAGTCGATATCCTGCGGGATCTGGCACGTCCCCTTCTCCACGGCCGGAAACAACCCGCCGCTCAAGGCAAGCCCCTCGACAATCTTCAGGTTCCTCGTATTCACATCCAAGCCACACACAATACCGTTCGCCACCATGTGCACGCCCCAGCTCGCACCGCCCTCTTCCACCCTGACCTGGAACCGCACGATCTTGTCCCCCATCGCGTCCCCTGCCTGCACGGAGCCCAGTGATTGCCTCGGACGCGGGTCCCTTCCGAAGTCACGTCCCACGCTGGCCGCGTCTCCCTTTGACTACTGTACACATGTCCACCGTGCGGACACCGTCGCGCCACACGCGGTTCAGCGTCTCGTCGGAGCACGAGAAGGAGCTTTGCGGGGAAGGCGGGGGCGGGCCAGCTCGAAACCGATGCCTGAAAAAGCGAGGGATGCGTTGGCGGTCTCGAGGGTGATGCGTTGGTAGCGCTGGGAGCGCTGGGCGAAGCGGGCCTTGACTTCTTGGAGAACTGGAGAGGGGCGGACGGTGTGCGACACGGTTCTGTATGAGTCCATGGCGGAGGAGAAGAGGAAGAAGGGGCCGTCTCCTAGTCCGGGTGGGGTTGCGGGTGTCAGTGACAGCAATATATATAGTAAGGCTCCTGTCCAAGCTCTTACCTGTGTCCTTGGAGATGCCCTCGTAGGTCTCGCTATATACGACGCGAAAGAGGATCTCGGGCTCGGCGCCTGAGGCGGAATTGATCTTGAACACGGGCGTGCCACCCTCGCACTGGCCATAGTCGAGGACGACCTCGGCTTTTGGTGTGTTTGCGCTGGCTCCATTGTCAGCGTTGATAAGCTCGAACAGAGTGCCGTCTCCGTCTGTGGAGACCTTGACACGCCCGGACTGCCTGATGATGGTTGGCCATTGCGGTGGAGACATTGGGAATGAAGGAGGAGAATTTGTCGAAAGGTTTTAGATCTTGGGTTGATTTTCTGGGGAAGTTTGAACTTCGTACCTTTCACAAGCGTGGGAGTTATACAGGTCGGGCTTTTGTTGATGCAGCATGACAGCATAACAGCTAACAAAGGTGGACGGGTGGACATGTCCACCTTTGGACCCACAGTGGCTGGCTTGAGACTACACACGCGTACGCATCCTACTGAACTAAGTGAAGGCACAAAATCTTCAAAAGTGGTACTTTAATTGGTCTCTTCTTTTTTCTTTTGTAGAAAGAAAGGTAGGTATTTCTTCAAATATAAATTACATCTCTGTTCCGTAAAACCAAACTCCAAATCCGAAAAAGGAAACCGCGAAAAATCAGGGCGCCGGAAGGGACCGATAGGTTTGAACGACGTTGAAGCTGGATTCGGGAGTGGTGAAAGCTTTCAAAGCTAGAACCGCCGTGGAAGGGATCGGTATCCGATTATTTCTTGAGGCACCACATTTTAGTTGCCTTGACCCGTGGAGTCGGGACGAGGGTGGACTGGAACTTACTCCGCATCCGGAACAGGAGCATCCTTGGGCACAAGTGCATCCGCTAGCTCCGCCGCAAGCGCAGGACGATCCGCAAGAACAAGCCATGATGTTAGATGGAAGGGGTGTTAGTAGTGGTCAGTAACCAAACAAAAAAGTATATATAGAAGAATGGGGTCAATCAAGACGAAGAAGGACAGTCGTAACGAATCCAAAGATAAAGATGAGATGATTAGAAAACATAAAATACTCTCCCCTTTTCCAGGGTCCAACCGTGCCTTTATAGCCGATTCTCCCATCCTCCGTGCGAAGATGGCTAGGGATGGATCCATTGTATGCTATCAAAGTCGTCTGACGGGGCCCAAGCATGCCATGATGTGACATCCTCGTGTGCGTCAGTTGATCTATCCCCGCCGCACCTTGCCAATGAAGCCCAGCCAAAAGCGTGATGTCCAACGCGCTACCCTGGCCGCCATTGGGCGGTACAGGTACGCTTGTGTTACTATTACTACATGTAGTGTTTAGTGATCAGCCCAGGTTGTTAGAGTTCGCGGGTTTGCGTTCCGAGCGCAGGGCGCAAGAGGAGTGGCCTACCTGGGACAGCGGTCACCCCATTCCATCGTCATTAGCGCCGTCGATCTCCCCGCAATTTTTGGGTTGCTTCTCACCCTGTGATCGACGCCACCTACGCCAAAGTGACCTGGTCCAATGAGAGGCGAAACTAAAGTCTGTCGAGGGGGTACTCTATTTGTTCAATGAGGAATTACTCTGGACTTTGTCGTGTAGCCGTTCTCTTGTCCTTCGCATCCTTTTCCCCACCAGTCTGAGAATCTTGGCCTATACCTTTTATCGATAACGAAGCTTTTCTGGAACTTATTCATTGCTAGGCAACAGGATCAAATAAGAAATAGAAATAGGTGTCTGGGCGGAGGCCATAGAGAGTGTAGTGGTAAGCTAGTTGGGATGGGGGAGGGCCATGAGGTTAAAGGACTTTAGGCGTTACTAAGATAGGCCAGTTGTATTGTTTTTTATCTACACGGCTCTTCTATCTCGCTTTCACTGGATGGTGTGCGCGTCTTGATCTTAGGCCCGGCAGGTAGTGCGCTACGGGAGCGGGGAAATACTTGATCTGATTGAAGACCCATTTCACCAAGCTGCCACTGGCTATGTAGCACCTAGTACATGACGATATCATCGTTTGACCCATCCAAAGCGCCCTCCTTGTTCAGCTTCAGCAGCACATCCATCGCCCTCTGGCTGACGTGCGCAATGTAGCGCGGGTCCGTTACGGGGAATTCCGTCTTGCTGCTGTCGTTGCACAGCCAGGGGACCTTGCGAGCGCCCTCGGTCGCTCGCACGGCGTCGAGGAGCTCGCGCACAGTCGCCTCCTCGAAGGCGCCGCCAAAGAGGACGGCTCGCGGCGGTTGGGAGTAGTCGCCCGTGCCAATGTTGCTGATGTCCGGGTGGGCGGGGCGGGCTTGCCGGCGAGGAGAGCCGGGATAATTGTGGAGCCGGATTCGCCGGGCAAGATGAATTGAACGACTGCGTTGACGGGCGATAATTAGCTAGGAACCCGGTGAGGGTCGAACCTTGCGTGGACGGGGGCATGCGCATGCACAACGTGGGACTTCTTCTTGTATGGTTTCTCCTTTTCCTTAGTTTGCGTCTCTTTCGTCATTGTCTCTCTTACCTTCAACCTGGGGCTTGAGACACTCGATAACGAGGGTTCCAATCCGCTCCTGTTTGCCACAGCAGATGATGGGGATGGAACCTGACGCAGCCATTTTTGATTCAAAGAGGGTACACTATTGGGGGATTCGATTTATGTTCGATTTATTTTCCGGCAAGCAACGGGTCGATCGTGAAAGAAACGCACCCGAGAGAGCGAAGAGACAGAACACGGCTTTTTAAAAGGGATTACCTGGAGCATCCTTGCAATTGAATTCCCCACTCACGGTCTGCGTGAGCCGGCTTACGCTTTTTTCGCCAGCCGTTTTCACGCACCAGAGTATCATTGACGCTCCTCCAGTCCCTTTCAACTCGACAGATTGGTAAGCGAGTAAGCGAGGATGCAGCGGCGAAACTCGACACATCCATAGAAGCTATCTAGCATCGCGGGGTCATGTTTGGGTCCTCAAGCCGAGTGTGCAGAGATGCTATTCTCTTCGTAGTTCTAAGAGTGAATTTGCAGCTCTATGGGAACCCTTCAATTGTAAATTTGCCCTTCTTTTACGTTTGTTCTATTATTTTCTTTCTTTTAGGTTTTTTAGCTAGGAAAAGGGACTTCTGGGGAGGGCTTTTGAAGCAATGCGACATGATCCTGACCTGCACTATCCCTGGCCTAGACCCGACGTCAGCGTTGGCTTCCATCCAGAGCGGGGCCTGTGGCTGGAGATCGAGGCCTCCGCCTCTGGTGCTTCTTGACTGCCAATGAGAGAGTGGAAGACCTCGAGGTTCAAATCATCCCAGCGCCGCGATGTGGCAGACGGAAGGCGACGATAGAGTGGTCACTGTGTCACAACCGAGTCATAGCTAGAATTAATCCAACATGTATTAGTTTAAAATCTCGTTGCATGTGCTAAGAACACCCCCTCCCCTTCAGTCTCTTCAATCCTTCCTTTCAAATAACTCAAGGATCGCTGTCTGCCCGCAGGCCGCTGCTCGATCAATCGGCGTCTGCTGCGCGTCGTCCTCGAGCGACGGGTCGAGCCCGAGATCCATCAGCTTCTTGAAGCGGAACGGACCCCCGCGCGCTGCGAGGTGCAGCAGGCCCCGGCCGCTATTATCCCGCACCGACAAGTCGGCCCCCAGCTCCACCATCAATCGCAACGCCTCCTCCTCCTTCCTTTTGACTCGGGATGGGTCGTTGGCCCCGGGGGCACCAGGCTGGGAGCAGTACACAGACAGAGGCGTCCACCCGCAGGCGTTCCGTGCATTCACGTCCACGCCCCAGGTGTTGACGAGCTCCTGGAATAAACACCCCAAGCTGGGCTCGGAGAATTCATGTTTGCTCGCGAGAAGGTGGAGAATGGTATCTCCGCTATTCGCTGTCCTCTGCGGGTCCGCCCCATGGCTGAGCAAAATCCTGATGGCTCGGACCCTCTCGTCTAGGACCGGTAGCTCTGCTGCAAGGAGTAGTGGCGTGAAGCCGCGGTTGTCGGCATCGTTGGCCAGATCCGGCTGCCTCTCCAAGATGATGTTTATCGTTTGGGCAAACTTATCTCTCTTCATTTCACTTGAGTCATCCGAATGATACCCCCAGTAGTACTGATCCTTCTGCACGGTATGGTGGAGGATGTTCAGGCCATTGTCATCCTTGGCCTTCACATCTCCCCGAGCGTGATTAGGCGGTCAAATACCGTGGTAACCTCTTGGACATCCCCGGCGGCGCTCTCCTTGTTTATACGTAGCAGGCGACCTAACCCTCGGTCACTATAGCATGCCGCGTGGAGCATAGTGCGGCCCTCCGGGTCACGCTCGTTGACCTTGAGGTCGGCCATCTCCAGGAGAGCGTCAGCCGCGAGTCTCTCGTAGAGCATGTGGTGCAAAAGTGGGTATTCATCTGGGCTCTTGGGGGTGTCTCGAGGTCGCGGTTTTGATCGTGATCAAAGGAATCTAGTTCCTCATCGGGAAGCTTGTACAAGGTGTATGATAAAGTTTCACCATGATCTAGCAGCATTTTGATATTGCGGCCTGCCTTTTCGTATTCGTCGAGAGAGAGCGGCCATCCTTCCTCGCGCTTGCTCATCATCACGGACGCCAGGTAGATCACGGGGTAGTGTCCTTCCTCCATGTCCTTACACCGCCAATCTACTTCCGAGTCCCTGAAGCAGGGAAAAGCCTTATATGCCTGTCCAAACCTAGGTCTCAGACCGGATGCGAAGTCGAATGGTCCTGCTGAGAGCAAAGGCTCGAGAATGTGCGGGTTTCTGTTCCGCAAAGCTCCTTCCACCGCATCGCCAGTGACCACCGCACCCTGTGCCAGGAAGAACTCCACGAGCTCGCCGTTGTTGGAGATGCTGGCAGTTGCGAGGCAAGAGAAACCTCCATAGTTGTGGGCGTTCACGTCCGCCCCAGCGGCGATCAACATGCGTGACGCGGCGAGGGCGAAGGGTCTTGGGACTCGCATGCGATCCGCAATGGCCCAACACAATGGTGAGTCGCCCCGGAGGGGCATTAAGTTGACATCTGCCCCAGCCTGGATCAGGTAGGGGAGCGCTTGGTGAACCTGCCACCAGTTCGCGCCTGAAGCCGCAGTGCGAAGCGCGAAGTGGATCTCCTCCTCATATCGCCAGCCAGGAGGCTTGAAACTGTACTCGGAATGGGTTTCGTCGATGTGGACGCCAAACTTTTCGACTAGGAGACGCACAACGCCCATGTTGGGAAGTTCACGGCTTACGGCTGCGATAAGATAGGGGCGGTGTGGCCAGAACTCACGACGAGCATGTGTCTGCCCGAGGTCATCTACTCCAAGGTCTTCTTCTCCCAGGTTAGAATTATGCGATCCAGGAGACTCCGGCAGGCTGTGATGGGTGGAGGGAGTCTCAGGACGGAAGTCTCTCCTAAACCGCCACAAGCCCGGTTTTGTCTCGTCTCCATAGGCATGCCAGAGACCCTCTGGAAGCTTCCTCTCCAACTCAAGGGTTCCCACTTTGTCGACGAGCGAGGTGAAGCCTCCCGAGACGAGGCTAGAAAAGTTGCACTTGGACCACGGTCCTGCGGCGGTCGGCAGAAAGGAGCTTCCGACGCGAGCCATGGCCTCGACAAGATGATATTGCCGCTGAACCATGAAGCGGTGGAATAAATCTCGGTTCTCGGAGTCTCTGGTGATGGCGCTTTCGTGCTCTTTCAAACTTTGCATCCACGCCTGGTCCAGGAGGGGCGTTGCCCTCTCGTGGACAGATCGGGCGGTAGACGAAACGTCGTTCGCTACGCCGTTTTCCTCCTCCCATTTTCTCCACGCCACAGACATGCTGCGTACCATGTATTCGGAATCCTGTATCGAGTAGAGATAGCTGGGCCAAATGGGAGGATCTACACGGGCCACTGTATACCCGTGGAAGGCGGCTCCACGGGCCAACAGCATGTCCAGGATCTCGTCGAGCCTCGCCGTCTCATGGGGCCGCAGAACGCCAGGCTGGGCATTTTCTCGCCTGGCTGGTCGCATAGTGTCGTCGATGCGAACGGCGGTGGCGTGAACGTCCTCGCTATCTCGACAATTCCCAGGAAGGTGGTGGATCTGGCAGAAGGTGCAGAAAGCATAGCCCCCTTTTCTCTGGGGTCCTAGGCGGCCAGAGGGCAGCCTCCCTCTCAAAGCCCGCACAGGCTTCGAAAACGTTTGTGAGGGAGATGTCGGCCCCCGCTTCCAGGAGGAGGGAAACGGTTTCCGGCCTGCCGGAACGACACGCGTAGTACAGCGGGGTGATGATTTTCTCGTCGGATACCGCAATGGCATCGACGCCGGGCACTGGTTCCCGGGGTTTCTCAGCCGCCGTTCCATCATGGAGAGGCTCTTGGGCGCCGTCAGGACCCTTGCACGCGTTCTGGCGTCGTCGCAGGTCATCCAGTAGCATGCCGACGATGTTACTCTGCCTGCTGCGAGCCGCTAGGTGGAGAGGGGTTAGGCCTTCAAATGTGGCTACGGTAGGATCTGCGCCAGCACGGAGAAGCTTTAGGGTCAATTGCGGGCTGTAGACCGCGGCTAGGTGAAGCGGAGTGGCGCCGTATTTGTCGCGCGTGTCGATGTTGCTCGTCTTTGACAATACGCAGTCAAAAGGTAAATCAATGAAGTTTGCTGCACTATCGTCTTCCATCCATACCGATGCCGCACACAAAAGATGTAGAGGTGTGCGACCCGCATGATTCCGCGCGTCCATATCGAGCCCCAGGTCCCCGAGACAACGCCAGCTGAGTGCCACGCTCCCGGCACTCAGGTGTCTCCGGTATTCCATTCTGAAAGAGTGACTGGCGAGTTCGTGTAGAAGTCCGTTCCCGTGGTAGTCTACAGCAAAAGGGTCTAGGCCTATCGACAGGGCCACGTCAAACCTGGTTTGCGGCTCCTTCTTTTGGTGACGCCGCCATCGGTGGAAGGCTGCCAGGTGGCGGTGTGCACGGGGATCCTCGGCTTGTAGCCTTTGACGGCGTTGTGTAGAATTGTGCGGCCCTTGTAATCCCGCCTCGTAGGCGAAGCGCCCCGGTCAAGGAGGAGTCGGATCTCGCTAAACGTACTGGCATCTTTGTCGAAGTAGCCGTGGAACAAGCGAAACAGGACCGACGCACCCGACTTGTCCACGGCCTCAATGTCTGCACCCGCAGCTAGGAGCCTCTCCACATGAGTAGTGGTTTGTGCCGAGATCATTAGAGGTGTCAGCCCCACGTGGTTCTGGAGGTTTGGGTCGGCACCTGCTTGTAAAAGGTGTGTGATGACGGCCATGGACATGTGCGACAATGGTTGATGGAGAGCGGTGTTGCCCTTCGTATCCTGCGCGTTGCAGGATATACCATAGCCGAGGAGTTTGCAAAACATCTCTTCATCGTTCCAATTCACGGCGCTGAAAAGGCGAGTGCGGCCTTTGTTGTCCCTCGCGTTTACGTCAGCTCCTCCGATCTCGACGAGGAGCGCCACGCAATCCATTCGCCGGGTGTGACATAGCGGGGTGAGGCGGCGGCAGTCGACGGCGTTGGCGTCGGCCCCGGCTAGGAGAAGTAGTCGGGTTAGCAAGGGGAGTGTATGGCCGCAGCATGAAGAGCGGTGGCTTTAGAAGGGAGTGTGGGCTGATTTGGATCCACGCCGGCCTCGACGAGAAGATGGAAGATTTTGGCAGCATCCTCTTCGAGGGATTCCGGGATACCCCCGCCGTCATAAGCATGAGCAGCGCAAAGAATGTGCAAGCATGTCAGTTCCATCCCGATCCTGTGGTGCCCGGGTTGCTTTATCTGATACGGGTGATTGGCCGGCAATAGTTGGGTAGCGAGAGACCGGTGAGCGCCCACACAGGTCACTTTGGCATCCGCCCCGGCCTGCAGGATCACCTTCACCGTATCCGCCTGTCGGCTTCTGCAGGCGGCAAAAGAGGCGTCTCGCCGGCCGCCTTTTTATTCACGTCTACGCCTGGGTGCTCGAGGAGCCGCCGTACCACGTTAGCGCGACCGCATCTGGCCGCGCCAATGACACCACGCTGAATTTTGTCGATGTCCTCGACGAACTTCAGGAAGACCTCGACGGACTCGAGGTGGCCGCATTCGCAGGCGAATATGAGAGGGGTCCGGTCGTTGTCGCCGTGAAGGCTCACGTGCGGGTCGGCTCCAGCCTCGAGGAGGATCGAGATGGCTTCATGGTGCCTTTTCATCGTGGCTTCGAACAAAGGCGTCTCTCCATTGTGGCTGATTCGTATGTTGGGGTTCGCGCCAGCGGAGAGAAGTGCTCGAATGCAATTCAGGCTACCATCACGCGCCGCCCACCAACTAAGTTGGGAATACCAAGGTCAGCTCAGCTTTTGGAGACTTGGGTATCAGTAGCACACTTACATTGGCGTTGGCCCGTTTTCATATCTCAAGTCCACGTCCGTTTTTTTGCCAGCTTCTCGGTGTAGGAGCCGAGCCCTAGGTATGCCGAAACGTGAAGTGCGTGCGGTATGGACATCTCCTCGTCGTTGATAGTAAGCGGCCATTCCTGTAAGACCCAGGCTTCAAAAGCCTTCTCTTACCGAGCAGGCTGTCAACCCCGGCATCGAGCTGATCTCTATGCTTCCAACCTACGGCCTCGGAGCTCAAGATATGGCGGTACCAGCCACTCACGGCGTAACTGAAAAGGGCCACGCTATCCGCTTATTGTATCTCAGGTTACGAGGTGGTAGGCCGACGGAGCGAGGGTCATACCTATGTTCCAAAGGAGGACCGGGCTCATGGCCGCCAGAATCCCCAATCTCAGAGGCGTCATCACCAGAGTCACAACTACCATCTGCATCAATGCCATCGAGAAGAGACCCAGACTTTAGGTAAGAGAGGCAAACGAGGGCGAGATTAGCATGCGTGGACTCCTGGTCGAGAATAGGATACCCCGGATCGCCAGCCTGCCTCGTGGACCCCCTGAGATATTCGGTAAACGAGTGGTGCACGACGGAAACCGTTTCATCGACCAAGATCTGTAATAGCGGACCGCATGCTGACCGTATTATATCCTTGGTAGCCTTGATATCTCGCTGCACTCGGTCAGGCGCGCAAACCCGAATCATCTCGGCTAGTTCCAGGAGACGGAGAGGACGCATAGCGTGGGTAATGGACTCCAAGATGAGGTGCTGGATGGCAGGGGGTACAGCTGAGCGTCGAGCATGTTCTTCCAAGAGCCCCGTATAGAGCTCGTTGAGGTCTTGAGGGAGCGCGGATAACACGGCGTCCACGTCGGCTCCAGGTTCTAGAAAGGCATCCATGGCCAGCTTTGCGTAGAGAAAGAGGCCGTTGGCGCGGCCCGGCACGGCGTCTCGAATAATTGGCCAGTGTGCCTTGGGGATTTCGGACTTGGCCAGTGTAAAGTTTACGTATGTAGCGATGTCGGCGTCCACGTGCTGCTCGTCTAAACGAAGCTGAAGGCAAGGAATCGTTCGTAGAGGTAACTCTACAGTGGGAACCGGGCGGCTTGTTATGAGAACCTTGACGGTCTGTGGGCGCCATTGGCCAAGCGCTCCAAGCGCCTGGAGAAAAGTATCGTGCCCACTGTCCATTTCATCGAGGGCATCGGCGATACAAAACACTTTGCCTGGGAGATTAGCAAAGGCCATCCGCAGGTCATTCCACATGTCATCTATAGAGAGGCTATCGATAGATCGGCTTCTTTCTATCTCCATCTGGGCTGCCAATTTCTTCTGTAAAGGCGGGCTATATTGCAGCAGCTGGTGCGTCCAGTCACGTAGTAGAGCCTCCGGCCTGTGATTAGCGTCGATGATTTGCCGGAAGAAGAAGTAGAGAACGGGGATCCAGGGTTCGCGCGGGCGAGCTCGTCGGCCAGGGTCGCGGCCATGACGGATTTCCCGGACCCCGGGATTCCCTTGATCCAGAGTAGCCCATGCTCGGCGCTATGTAACCATTGTTGATAAGTGGGGGTGGCGGTTAGCCATGTGCCTGTGCCTACAACGTGAGAAGCGAGGTGCCTGCGATACTCGCCGCCGGCAACGTTGTAGTCTGTCGGCCCGAGCCAGACGCGGATCTTCTCCACGACGGCAGGCTGTAGGGGCAGAATCTGTTCGGGATTGTAGTTGCTCACGTCGTCGGGGTGGACCACGACCACGCCGTCATCAAGCTCCTCCCCGCTATCGGTCATACCCGTCGAATCGGAGGATCGGTCACTCGCCATTGTTACAATTAGTTTCTTCTTCAAACCCCTGGAGTTCTAGAACCAGGCTTGTTTGCGCGACGTGTGAAATTCCTCTTCGCGCTTGGGGGTCAAGTTTGTGAAGGAGGCACCATAGTCTTTCGCTTTTGGGAAGAAGGGTCCATAGATCCATTAGATGGATTGATGCAATGTTGGATTCAGCCCCAGTCGGCGCAGCGAACCATCAGGCAGCCATGCGGGTGGAGCGAAGGTGCGTGCTGTTGGTTGTGAATTGTAGATAGTGGATATGCATCTATTAGAGTGATCATATCAGCCTGTTACACAGCGTCATCCCGAGACAGTGCAAATTGCGCTCCAGCTGGCCTGAGGATTCACTAACTACTTGCCACACTGAAAATGTTAGGGATTCAGTGTTAGGAAAAAAGTTATTCGGTGTTGCCTTTACTCCCGTCGTCGTGAAATGAATCTATTAACCGCCCATGTTTGTACTAATCTAGCAGAGGCGAGCTCTTTGAAGGGTGGCTGATATCGATACGGATACATCCATCCACTTATAAACCTGCAAGGCGCCTGTGCAGGAGCCCCGAACACGCAAAAGAGACGACTGGCCTATGGCGACCCTCGAGGTAGACACACCACGACCCTCCGTTTCAAGTTTGCAGGGCGTGAAAAGACTACATCGAGGATGACGAAGCCACTCTACCCCGCTCGTAGCCTGCCCTCGCGGTGGCTCTATCGTCCCTCACTCATTATTGGGAAGCCATCACAGGCTCTGGCTACCCAAAGAAGAGGTCGTCTAACTCAGGTGGCCCGTCAAGCCAGCGCAGGGGGTGGATGAGTACACTATACGAAAGTCATGCGGAGGTCAAATATCATACATCCAATGGCACCAGAGGTAATTCCTAAAGGACCCTGTGAGCCAGTACCGTCGAGAATAATCTTCTTCCTAATGTTTGGTTATATAAAGGCCCGTCCGAAAACTTTTAGTTCTCCTGCACCGTTCAACTTCCTCCGTTACTTGCCGCACGCAGTATCCTTTCCTACATGTAGTCATAGCAGCTTGTACCCCTCACTTTCCATACCTCGACTCTTGTACGCAGATACCATGTCCTTTAACGGCGTGATAAGCATTTCTGTTCCACATCCCTTTGCCAGCACAAGGGGTCCTGAGCCGGTCGTGATACCTTGCAACTTTGTCACGTTTATTGCAACGGCCCAGGCCCTTGGAGTCCCATTCTTGCCTACCATATGGCAGGAAAGTGCCGGGTTCGGCGCAGGAGGAACGAGCCAAATAGACCAGGCCACTATGAATCCAACGACGAGTTTCGCATTTAAACGGGTTAGAGACAACGCTGATCTTGAGCGAGCCGGGCTCAGCGATGAAGCCACGTTAAAGACTCTCATCAACGAACTTGGAATCCTTTGGCACCCTGCCGTGCGAACTCACCATAACATTCTTGAACTGCAGGGGGTGACATGGGATATCCGGGGGAATGGGAGAATATCCACCTTGAGGGTGAGATTGAGGGCTCGAGTGAGCGGAAGGTTTGGCCGACGTTTGTGTTTGAGAAGTCAGAGCTGGGTGATCTTGGCCAGTTTGCTCGGTCTGCTACCGGCCGAGAGTTGGACACCTCGGCTCGCCTGACAATCTGCCAAGACATCGGAAACGCAATCGGGCAATTGCACTCCCATCGTGAGTTAACCATGTGCATCCGAAATTAGAATTCTTTGCCATTCAGCTAATACGGCGACTACATGTAGGCATCATACACGGGGACATTAAACCTACGAACGTCATCGTATTCAGAGAAGACGATGGCTCATTCACCGCCAAAGTAGCAGATTTCGGCTATTCCGTCTACTTCTCCGATGCTGACCAAGGAATCAAGCTTGCTCAATCCCATCCATGGTACGCGCCAGAGTGCAACGAATACCGCAGAATGAAGGTTCAGCAAGCCTTAAAGACCGAGGTCTTCTCCTTCGGAATGCTCTGTTTATGGTTTCTATTTGAGGATTGCCGAGTGGGAGCCTCGACAGCTTCGAACATCGAAGGAACTGCCACGAGCGGCGACGCGCTGCTTGCATCCATGACGAGCGGTAAGGAAAACGGATCCCTCGCAGAATTCGCAGTCAGGCTTGTTGAGAGGGAATCAATCTCGATGGCGAGCCGAAACGAACTCTGCAGCAATTTTTGAGGCAGTGCCTCGCCCTCAACCCACAGTCTCGATATACGGACATGCGATGTGCGCTGGCGGACCTGAATACAGTCCAGTATGAACCTCATCTCACCCCTTTCCATCTCAATTGTCGAGGCATTTGCTAACCCCCACCACTGGCCTCCGTCGAGCCTTCAAAAGGCTGAAATCAAAGGTCATCAAACGTGTCTAGCGACAGAAGCCGACTTCAAGGTAAATTGTCCATCTGCTCCAACTCTCCAGTTATTTACCTTCCGTCACTAACCACTGATCGGCTCAGCTTGGCTCGTTGATGAACGCCTTGTACTCCTCTGACTTTAGGGTGCGACACTATATCGTCCAAGAGTTAGTCAAGATCGTTCAGCGAGATCCGGGAAACCCAGTTGCCGGCCAACTCACGCTCTGCCATGAACTTGGGTTTGGCAGAGCCCGGGCCCAAAGCGCCCACCTGGTCCTTTCGCATCAAGATCTAGAGGGAATCAAGGCTGAGTTTCAGCAAGGCATGGATTCCCAGGGACTGCTTCTTGAAAGAAGGCAGGCCGCCTGTACAGGACGTTGGCAAGTAGAGGACATGAGCGCAAGGTCTCATTCGCCGAAATCTACCGGAATCTAGACATCCTGGACGCCGCAGAATCGATCATAAGTGGGGAGATTGAAGGGGTGTCGCCCTTCATAGGGGCCGACCATTTGCTCGTGGTAATCATGAAAGCGGCGCTGTCTCACATCAAATCTGATCTAGGCAAACTCGAGGAAGCTTTGGAAATCCAGGAAGAGGTTGTGGCTCTATGTGAGCCATATGGGGAGAATGATGAGTATTATCTTACTGTTCTGCAGGATTTAGCAACGCTCTATGCGGAAAACAATCGCTTAGAAGAGGCAGAAGCACTCTCAGTCAAGGTCCTTGAATTGACAAAGACTGCGTTGGGCGAAGAGCACCAAGACGCCGTGGTTTGCATGATCAACCTCGGTGCGCTATACGTCGATCTGGAGCGCACCGAGGAAGCTGAAGACTTGCTGCTAGGAACCTGCGCCATTACGACGAGGATATGGCACCAGGACCACCCTCTAACCTTGAAAGCAAGATACACGCTTGCACTAGCTTACGATCTGCAAGGGCGGTACCGCGAGGCGATAGACCTCATGACCTCGGTTTTGAAAGGGCAAATATCGACGCTCGGTGGAGCTAATCCTGACACGATATGTACCGCGCGAAGCCTGGCCATGATACATCGCGAGCAGCGTGCTTACGAGGAAGCCATTAAAATTCAGGGTTACTTCACGAAACAAGCGGGTAAAGTCCTAGGCTTCACGCACGAGCTGACCTTGGACGTTACGGAAGATCTAGCGGAGACCCTTACTCAGTGTTTGCACCATGAAGAAGCGAGAAAGCTACGTTCGAGTATGTTGGAGGCGCTGGGTGATTCTCATCCACGGGCAGCCCAGCTCAAGGAAAATATAGCGTTGAATGAAGCTGGATTACGCCAACTTCAAGGGAGGCAGGGAGACGATGCTGGGAGCTGATATTCGGAGTGTTAGACTAGCGCTCGTCAGACTAAGCTGCGTTCCGATTTGTTGGTCCTTCTTCCCCGACCCAAATATAAATACGCGCACCATGTCGCAAGAGAGAGGATGAATATGACCACGAACGCAATCCAAACTTCACCATGCACTCGGATGGAAGAAGGTCCTGCCAAATTTCCACCTTCACTTGTGAATTCTATAAACGTCGTGCTGAAGAACGCCTTCGAGTCAAGAACACACGATCCCGGGTTAGCATTGTTCGTCTCATCACGGGGACCATCACCATCTGCGGAGGGGCATGCTGGGGCATTCAAGCGAGCGTTAGATTGTTGTTATACTTACCAGAATCAGGTTCGCTGGCAGGTAGATGAGGGCAATCATCGTCATGACACGCACCGTGCGAGAGTCCTTATGCGTCATCTCGGTCAAGGAGGCCATCACCTTGTTCTGGGCTGAATCCTCTTCAGCAATCATGGCAAGCTTCACACCATTACTCACCAGAAGTTCCTGGCCGTGGAATTTCAGAATATCGTCATACTAGGGTACTGTTAGTGGTAACCGAGCGTTATTGGAATATGACATCCGTGGATGTGATGAGGAATAAACACACTAACGCTCTAATGTCCTCGGACACGCCGAGGAGCTTCTGGGCAGTATAAGCGTACCCCTTGATCTCAGACGCTATATTCGACATCTCTCGGGAGAATGCGTCACCGATGCAGGCCGGAACATTGCATGTCTCGGAGATAGCGACCCCGTGTGCCCTAACGGCGGCGATCATATCGGCCGTGTTGAGCAGAATGGCATGGGCGTGGTGTATCTTTGCCGCAGGGCGTGGATATTTTGTTTGGATGAAAATTTTATTCCGAACTCCGAGTACGATTTATCGATTGCGACTTCGTCGCCCTGCCCGTAGCGCCGTAGCGTATGTGAGTTTTAGGTGTTGCTTTCATCACCTAGTGCGTGGATGAAAGCCCACGATGGGATACTACAACGGGCGACTCACCGACTTCTTGAGTCTCTCCGCGACGTAGTTGAAGTACTCGCGCCAGTTGGCAGCAGCGGCCCCGAGATACTTGACGTGCAGGCCCAAAGGGTGAAGGGTGCTGTTGTTACTTGCATCAGTCCTGACTTCGTTGTAGAACATGGTCGGTGGCTGTATAATAGTCCAGTACGATGTATCAGTGTCTTGCATATAAGTGTGATGAAGCGCGGATTGCCGACAGGACCATGGATCTTTCAAGTCGCGCCCGTGCCGTTCGAAATGGCGGACGTTATAGCAGATGCCTACCTTCCGGTCAGTCACCTCGTATTGAGGGCAAGAAGTGCAGATTCCAATGCGTCCATACTTCTCGCTACATTTATAGTGGGAATCTCCTGCGGTGCCTGCGTGTCGTGTCCTTGAGTAAGCGCCACGGGGGCGATGCTAGAGTACTCTGATAACATGCCATAAAATCATCATCGTAGAACGAGGTCTTTCGACCTAGCCCAATGACAAATTGCGTGCAGAGCCCGAGGTGATTCCAACCTACACATGTGTTAGGGAAAAAAAAAAAAGCCATGCAATATTCATTGGCGAAAACGTACGCTCAATACCGTCTTTAGCTCATGGAGGCTTTTGCATGGTGCACTCGAGCCCGCCGGCTTGTTTCCGAGCCTACCTCACATGCGGGATGATTGGTGGGGTTGGCATCAACCAAGGTGGAACAAGACGTCGTCTCAATGACTTCAACTCCATCTAAATCTCCTTCAGCAACGAAAATATCAGCAAGCTTCTTCTCAAACTGAACTCGAACATGCTCGAAGCTACTGCCGCCCGCTAGGAGATGCATGTGACAAAGAATCAGCCCAGCACGGTTCAGGAATAAAAAAGCAGTATGTAATGTAGCAATAGTACGGGATAGTACGGATCGGGCGAGGAAGTCACTTCTTTTTAATGCTTGGCGAAATGGACGGGTGGGCGTTATGCGATGTGCCTTATATTGGGCGCTCGCCCAAGGAGAGAGTATTTTGAGGCGGACCTACCACTAGTAGTGGATAGATTTATTCCTTGTCAGCAACCGAACTTATCTGGCTGCACGGTACATTAGATAATTGTGCAAGGCACGGGCTATGGCTCGGACAAGCATCCGGATATTGGGCATGGGTGCCGAAATACATGGAGGCGTACATAGTTGGGACTGCGCTCCCAATACCAGAACGGGATCACGGCGTAAATTCAGGTTGGGGGCCATTGGGAACCAATACTTATAACACACCCATATCAAGATATCGAGAGTCAGAGAGACAAAGGGATACGCATAGAGGAGGGAGAACTTGAGGTGAAAAGTCGACAACCCCCAAACCCTCTTCCGCATCAACCTCGACTCATTGATCCTTCGATCTGGGTCAGACATTCATCTCAAACTATATATTTGTTCTGCGGCTTTTATTACCCAGTCTCATAATGGGGCAAAAGACTATCTTAGATGGGTCATACGTTAATAAACTTCGGCTGGCCGCCTTGCTCCAACGTCTATTCCCTGGCGAACATACCATCAAGGTATTGTCACAACATGGCTTCAATTTCGTGATTTTATTTCTAACACATCATCTTTCTCTAGCATGGTGAAGTGATCACGGAGGTCGTTGCTCCACGAGAACTTACAATGGTAGGTACTCTAGTTGTCCATGGCTCTCGGTACCGGGGGCATTTTTACAAGCAAGGATGCTGAAAACACAAAAGCAGGAGAAAGAATCTGTTTTGGACAGGCGCCGATGATTAATTCGCACACGAGGGAGGTGATTCTAGGTTCCAAGGTTTATATGTAATTGAAGAGTGTGCTTCTCAAAGCGAGGGGATCCCTTTCTAACAGTTGTAATGTTCCATGTTGTTGCTTGAACCTGCTCGGGGAATAGCTCCCCAACATCCTGAGGGATAGCATCATCGCTGGGAGGGGGCCTATTGATGTATTATTCTGGCCTCTTGTATGAACCCAGTATACGGGATGTGAACATCTGCGAATGACAATTCTATCTCTCGAGCTTTCAAATGTTATTTCCAGACGCAGATCTGGTTGCAAAATATCAATCGCATCAGCCGTTGACCTATTATTCTTCATTCAACAGAAATTAAATGTAATTGATCCTAAAGCAACCATCCCTCCGAAAGAGCCTTGGCCCGCCAGCCATCAGGCGCCAGGTTGCCACGCGACCTGATTCAAAACTCAATCTTATACCTCGGTAGTGTAGTTCAAGTGTGGTTCAACAGGTGTGAAAAAAGCTGAATGCTAATCCGGCCGTGACTTCACGAGGAAACATCTAGTCTAATTGATCCAACTGATGAGAAAATAAGGGCGTTGGATCCGCCGCTACATGACCCGCTAATATAACTTTGGGACGGTCAAGTAAGTTGAATAAATGTTCCCAATTCGGCACGTCGAATAGAACAAAACTCCCAAACCTCTCTCACCCGCCTCCGCCCCCAGACTGTCAATAAATGTGTATATATCAATGTTAAGTGATGAAAATGCCTTGGCGAACTACAGTTGACGTGCTGCGGGCTTTGTTGCTGGCTGCATATCACCGGGAGAGAGCCATTACGGGGCAATGTTGGGCAGAACTTGGGCAGCAAAACATCGCCACATTTCTGGCACCCACCAAGACTTAGTGCCTTCAATGTTCTCTTCGATGCATAACACTATGCGGTTGGGTCGTGGTGTGGTTGTACGGCCTCCTGCGTAGCGAATTAGGTGGGAGCATCGTATTCCAGAGTTCTAACTTTTATGACACGGAATAGCTACCACATCAGGCTTTTGCTTCTAGCTCCTTGGTGGCAGTGCAGAGACAAAACCGGAAATCTCCTTGCATTTCGGTGTTATCTTCAATATATCCATGGTCCGCGGAAAGCTGAAAGTTCGCCTTGGGATAGATCTGAGATCAACCTTCATCTGCACGCCTAACCAGCAGCGATAGTTCTCAGAGTGATGATACCGCGCACTTTGAATTGCCAGCACAATGAACGAATTTCGAGCCTTGATGAGCCAACATCAACGAAAAGGCCTTAAAAATCGGGACTTCATCCCGCAATTGCTTTTCAATTCGGCGGTGACAAAGGCGGTAATCCGCGACGGCGTATCGACCGTCCCTGACTATGTATACCAGGCGAAGACTCTTGCGGATACAATCGCCTCTACTGGCAAAAAGGTCTTTGGCATTCTACTCTTGAACGACCAGATGGACCTGCTTCTCAAGTTCGTCGAGGCCGATTACCTAGACGCAAAGCTTCCCTTTTCAGTCGCTAGCCTCACTAAAGTTGTTGGCCTCTCCGATGACGAAGCGGGCCTATTTGAGCAGGCACAGTGGGGGCTGATTTCGCCTACTTTCCGTCGTTCGACGATAAATAAACGCTTTGAACTAGGCACTATTTTGCCTTTTGTAAAGGTGAAAGATAGCGAACTCGCGCGAGGTCACGTTCAATCGCCTTTTGCAAAAGTGAAAGATGACCAACTCGCGCGAGGTAACTTTGGTATCATTTCTGTACTGCGTCTATGTGGAGAGCATCAAGAAGTTGGGGATCCATTCCCTGAGCAGGTAATAGCAGTACAACCATAGCATAGCCAGAGCATCCAGCCATTACTAACACTCGCCAAGTTTGTCAGAAAAAGTTCGTTCTCGATAAGTTTGCCGGAGAAGAGAACAATCTCGATAAGGATCAGGTTGAGGAAGACTACTTGAAAGAGTTGCATAACTTTTCCATTCTCAATCACTTGAAGCACCCCAATATAATCGAGCTTCTGGCCTCTTATACTTTGAACGGCAAACATAACCTTCTCTTCCCGTTAGCTAAAGACGGTACTCTCCAAAAGCTGCTAAAAACTGAGCGGGAGAAAACGCCCTTCACTTCCGATGCCACCCTCTTGATCGCGCTTGCGGGGTTGGCGTCTGCAGTAGAGCATGTGCACCACTTCGCGGCCGAGAGACTGGAGCTCAAGCTGATGGGATGCCATCATGACCTCCGGCCTCGTAACATTCTCGTTTCAGGATCAACTCTAATTCTTGCCGACTTTGGACTTTCAAACTTCATCGAGGTTTCCGATGATCCAGAGCCGCTAGTGTACACTGGTACGGATGATTACCATTCCCCGGGAAAGAGTGGCGCTAGAGCAAGCGACATGTGGTCCTTTGGCTGCATCATCGCAGAACTCGTAACGTACCTAGTCAAGGGATCCGAAGGGGTGACTGATTTCAGGGATTCCCGAGAATATACAATAGGGCCTTCCACTTATACCGCGTTCCACAAAGGTTTGAATGAGGCGAATCCAGCCGTAAATGCATGGCTATCAAATCTAGAGAATTCCCGAAGAAAGACCAAGTCATGTGCATTATTAGTGTGGCTTACGCGGGAAACCTTGCGTATCAATGAGTCGGAGCGGTTCGAGGCAAAAGATATTACCTGGAGAGTTCGTCTGTTGGCACTATACGAAGAGTCCGCAGGCATAGACGAATTGTTTCAACAAAGCAGGGCCGACAGCAATAGAGGCCTTGATATGGTACTCGAACATGCAAGATTCGAGGCTTGGAGAGACGCAGCCAAAACTCGAGATCCTGAAGACATGTTCAAGTTACCTAAAGGCACTCCTCCGTACAAGACCATGGACCTGTTTGACTCGATTATAGACTGCCTGAAGCGTCTTCGGAGCGATCTCGAACGTAGGTTGTCTGAAACGGAAACACGCGAGCACCTTGACTTTTCCGGCCTGATACATCTGAATGATGAGCTCGAGTCCTTCCTCAGCGTGGAACAGAATAACGCATCGCGCCGTTACTTCAACATTCGGATAATGGATGACAGCGAACAGGCTTCTACACAGTGGGAGAGCGGGGGCACTAGTGGCTCTATCAGTCGTGATATTCGCAAGAGACGAGCTATCAAGAATATGAATCGTCAAATTGACAAGAGTCATACGTCCAAGTCCAAGAAATTACTAGTCAATTCCGAAGACGTGAAGCTGGTGCGCCAGGTAAATCACCACGATCTTGGTCGCCTCTTGGCAGACTCAGCGGAGTCCCAAATATGGATCGAGTGGCGCAAGTATGAAAAGTCCGGCACGGACGGGGCCCTCACTGAAAAGCTGCAACAGCGGACCGCCGCGGTGGCCGAATTTCTAGCGGAACCAAAGCCCGAAAGCTTCCGAACGCTCAAGTGCCGTGGCTACTTTCACGAGCCTCGAAGGACATCATTCGGCCTCATCTTTGAGCTCCCGGAAGGCAGAAATGCCGACCGCTTGAGTAACCTAAACCAAGAGATTCTCCGTACATGTAGCTCTAAAACAATAGCCGATCGACCTGACCTCGACGACAGATACAAGCTCGCCTCGTCTCTCGCAGCGACGGTCCTTAATCTTCACACTGCGGGATGGCTGCACAAAAGCTTGATGCCATCCAATATTGTCTTTTTCCCTAATGCCAGCGAGCGCTCGGGGGCATTGGTGAGGAACCATTTCTGGTTGGGTTTAATCACGGTCGGCCGGGAGACCCATCCACCTTCACGACGGGAATATCTGATGACGGCGCGAGAGATCACCTCCATCCCAGATATCTAAAGGAAGGGAAGGAATACCTGCCAAAATACGACTATTATAGCTTAGGGATCGTGCTTCTGGAAATTGGGTTTTGGATGCCAATCCAAAAGTTAACAGCAAAACTCAGCGAGCGATATGAAGACAGAAAGCAGGAACTAGTTACAAAAGTAGCACCTCTGCTTCGGAAATATATGGGAAGGGGCTACTTTGAAGCCGCGCGCTATTGCATTGAATGCGATTTCGGCGACTCGCATCATCCTGAAGGGAAGATGAAAGATACGGATCACCTGCTTTTGTTCCAGGAGCAAGTTGTAGGTCGATTAGATAAATACCTTGCCTAGGTGTAGTTGTAATGCTGATATGTTCCACGCTCTCATAACAACCGCCCGCGCATCTATCAATCTGTAGGCGATCTCATTGGGGTCCAGGAGAATTGAAATGAAGTTCTTCATTAGTGTAGTTGGCGTGTTATCGAGTGAACCATATCTCTCCGATAACCTGTATCACGCGAAAGTCCACTATTATAGCACGGTTACCTGTACACGTTGTCAACTCGACTACTCTTATCTAGTATACACAATGAGCCCTACTGGCAAGACTACCTCCTCTTTATATACTATACTCTCATGATATGCTACCGCGCCCTTGTCGGCTAAAGTAGCTGCCTCGGCGGAATCAAACTCTGCGCTTGGTGCAACCTTATCATAGTCAGCTTCGATGACTATTTCCACCTTTCCAGTAAGGGCTAAGCATATTAAGAGAACATGCAAGTTGGAATGGCTCTGGCTATTCCATGCATATATATTCGCTTTGGAGGACACCCGTGTTAGATAAATCCCGCGACCAAACATCGGAGGTGCTGCGCCTGTTCGTGTCCCTGTAGTCAAGCCTCAGCTGTAAGGGCGGATAGAGCAGTTTGAGCAAATAGGGTTGGAGGCCGCTCGTTTTACTTACCAACACACTCCATCTTGAACGATGAGTTTAGGATACGGCAAACCGAGCATTCCGCCTTCCCACATGTCCTCACCTTGCCTTCCAAGTTCTCAGCAATATCGCATGCCCTAGTCGTCCCGTGAAAAAGGTATTGGTAGCCCATAGGTGGCCGCGTATTGTATTTATCGTGAAAATAGATTCCTTGAGTGCGCCAGGGCTACCCGGGTGACGCCACGAGTCAACAAAGAAGTCTTTAAAGTGTTTATAGGCGGAACTCTGGCCTGCGAGCTTCCTCAAGTGGCCAACTCTACGGTTCTCATGGTCAGTTGATAAGTGATGCGTCAAGTACGACTGGCTTTGGTGCTTGGTGTCGCAGAGATTGCAGCGCACCCCATTCCCCTCGTCATGTCCGGTGAGCTGGTGCTCCTGCATTCTCTTCAAGCAGTTAAATTTCATCCAACAGTTGGCGGTATCGCACACGAACGCGGGCTGCCAGTGACGCGCGCTCTCCGCATGGTCCGCGAGGAGTTTTCCGAGGCAAATGTCTTGCGACAGGTCTCGCACTTGGACGGAGGCTCAGGATCCTCGATATTCATACGCTGCAGGGCTCCCTGCTGACAGTCCAACTGATTATCGTCATAGGCTTCGTGCTTCGTCGTTCTAGCCCAGTGGCCTGCGATATCCATATGTTGGCAAGCTTCCTGTTCAGAGCCAAATTCGTGATTACAGGTGTCACACCCAAATACCTCTGCCCAGTGGCCATCGTCATCCATGTGCTTTCTGACCTCCTGCTCGTTGCTAAACACAAGGGTACAGGTGTCGCACCCAAACGCTATAGTATGGCTTTCGTTTGCATCTGGGTATGTAAGTAGCTTTGCGTCCTGCCGAGAGCCTAACCTATCATCTTGATGGCTGTCGTTCGTCGTTGAAGACCAGTGGCCAGTAGCATTCATATGTTTTGCAGCCTCCTGTCCCGTACCAAACTCGCGATTGCAAGTGTCGCACCCAAACGGCTCAGCCCAGTGGTTATTAGCACGCATGTGCTTCTGAGCCGCTTGCTGAAGAGCAAACCTTTTGTCGCAAGTTTCGCACTGGAACCGTTTCTTCCAATGGTTTTTGGCATCCATGTGCTTATTCACCATCTCTCGAGACGCAAACCGCTTGTCGCAGGTGTCGCACTTGAACCTTTTCGCCCAATGCTTGTAAGTCTGCATGTGTTTCTCGACACCCAGCCGAGAGCTAAAACATTCGGTACAGGTTTGACACTTGAACCATTTTCTCCAGTGCTTCTCGACGCTCATGTGTCTGTGAGCCTCCTGCCGAGAAGTAAATTGCTTGATGCAAGTCTCGCACTTGAACCTTTTCCCCCAGTGGTTCGCGGTGTCCATGTGTTTACGAGCTGCCCGATCAGAGGCGAATCGTTTGTCGCACGTTTTGCACTGGAAGCTTCGCGGCCAGTGACCCCTATCGTCCATGTGTTTATGAGCTGCTCGTTGAGTAGGCAGCTTTTCAGGGCATGTTTCGCACTTGAACCGCTTCCCCAGTGACTTTTATCGTCCATGTGTTTACGAGCGACCTGTCGAGCGGCGAATGTGTCCTTGCACGTTTCGCACGTCCAGTGTTCCTGGTCGTCCTTGTGTTCATGAGCCGCCTGTCTGGTGGCAAAGTTTTCATTGCAGGCTTCACACTCGAATGTTTTCCGCCAGTGGGCCTTGTCGTCCATGTGCTTATGAGCGGCCCATTGCGTGGCAAACTCTTCGTCGCACGTTTGACACACGTCCCAAACCGCGTCGCGGTGTGGTGTGGTCGTCGGCTCAGCCTTTCTTGCTTTGCCATGATGCCTCGCGCCTCTAGTCGGTGGAGGAGGGAGTCCTAGGAGGAACTTGACTGTCGTGGTGAGCCCCATCTTTGCTATCGTATCGATATCCTGAGGAATTAATTTACTCAATCAAGGCCAGTGGCCAGCAAAGGGCTCTTCATCCAGCCTAGTATCGGTTCAGGAAGATCGGTGGTCCAACAAGAGCCATTGCGGAGACATCTACGGCTTCAATACAACTTACGTTGGGCTGTGAAATATCGGGCATCCATCGTGGAGCGGAACACGACCGCAGCCACCCCGGGCTCAGATCGTCCGTAGATGCACTGTAAAATGCAGCTCTACATGCAGCCAGTTGGAGGCTGCATCAAATCTCATGACAGCTCAAATCCAACCCCGCCCTAGCCTGATGCTCGGGAGGATTGACCAACGGCACAGCAGTCTTCCCCTTCACTTTAATATTCCACTTCAAGCCACCAGTTCCACACGAGACACCCTCCCTCCATAGATGCTTCAAAATGCCAGCTGCTTATTGGAGAGCGGTAATCCCATTTTGATACCGCATGCCATAATTCTTCCCGTCTCCGTTTATTCCTTCCCCCATTCTTTTGTCACTTTAATCCGACGACGTAATTTACAAATACACTCCGAAGCCCCCGTCGACTCGTGCACCCCGACCTATTGATCGTGAACCCGTCACCTATGAAGAGACCCTCAACTTATGATGGTAGGCTAGACCGACTCTCAGTGCGTTGGCCGCGATTCTGCGCTGTAGCTATGGAAGGACCTGGGTATGGCTTCGATTTGGCAAGATGTTGTAGAGGAAATGGAGGAAGACGAACGAAGAGGGGATCATGAATCCATCTATAGAATGGTCTATTGCACCCAGAACTCCAACACGCTTAGAAGGATATTATTTACAGTTGATGCCATTACGGCAAAAGAAAATGCAACCAAAGCCAGAGTCAGCCCCATCAAACTCTTTGACGCGCTCCCCGACTACAAAAACTCGTTACGGCGCTCATGCACTCTACTCTAGTATCCTGGCGTCAACGTCGTCAATGATTTGCACCTTGATACTGCCCTTGGAAACGTCGGAGCACAGAGTCATGGCCTGCTCAGCCTCTTCGAGGGTATAGCGGTGAGTGACGAGTTTCTTGAGATCGAGGATGCCGCCGCTGAGGCAGGCGATACCAGCGGGCCAGGTGTCCCTGTAGCGGTTGATGAAGCGTAGGTCAATCTATAGCGAGAAGCAAGGTTTGTTAGAAATCGGAGTGGTATAGAGGAAGCCCACAGCGGGGCCGGGAGGTAACTTACCTCGGCGAGAGAAATGTGCATGAAAGGAAGGTTGTTCATAATGGCACGTCCAACACCGATAACGCAAACAACACCACCCCTGCGCACTGCGAAGGCAGCGGTGCACACACTGCTCTCGATACCGGTGCACTCGAGCACGGAGGGCGGGGCAAGGTACTCGTCAGTGTCGGCGCCAAAGAGCTTGCGGATCTCACGGGCGTTTCCCTCGGCGTCGAGCTTAGTGTCAACCTGGTAGGTGATGGCGGAGGGGACGAACTCCTTGGCGAAAGCAAGGCGCTTAGGCTCGACGTCGGTAATGACGACGGGATGCGCGCCCGAAGCACGAGCAGCAGCGAGCGCAATGAGACCAATAGGGCCGGCGCCGCAGACAAGGACGCCACGGCCGAGGCTGAGACCGCAAGTCTTGACGCCGTGGAGGACGACGCTGAGGGGCTCGAGGAGGGCGGCTTCCTCGAAGGAGACGGCGTCGGGGATCTTGAAGAGCCACTTGGCGGGGTGGACCTTGTAGCGCTGCAGGGTGCCGTGGTAGGGGTAGACGCCGGCGAACTGGACGTCCTCGCACAGGTTGTAGCGGCCCTCCTGGCAGAGGAAGCACTTGTTGCAGGGCACGCCGGGCTCGACGGCGACGCGGTCGCCGACTTGGAGGTTGGTGACGCCCTCGCCGGTCTTGAGGACGACGCCGGCGGCTTCGTGGCCGAGGATGCAGTCGCCGCCGACGACGAGGGAGCCGATGCAGCCGGTTTTCCAAAAGTGGATGTCGGAGCTATGTACTTGTAGGTCAGCATCTGGTGAATTAAACAGCATTTCCTGTTTGTTCTCTCTTTCTTGTCTGGCAGATATATGATTTTTAGGTGACGGAGGTAGAGGAAAGCGGAACTTACCCGCAGATGCCAGTGGCTTTGACGTGGAGGAGAACCTCACCGGGGCCCGGGCTGTGAACGGGAGCCTCGACCATTTTTATCTTGTGGTCGGCGGTGACCTGGAGGGAAGGGTTCGCGTGGCTTGTTTGGATGTGGCCGTTGCGGGCATCCGCGACGCCGTTTACGGGACGGTAACCATGATTGTGGTGGTGTTGCACGGGCTAGACGATAGAAATGTGCGAGGATGGCCTGAATGAGGTGGTAGGATCCAAGGGATGAATACGAAAGAAGAAAAAATGAGAGAGGGAGGGAGGAGAGTGAGTGATGATGAGGAAGATGGTCAAGCAAGGTAGAGAGTGGCCGCGGTCGTAGTGCCGGGAGAAGCGGGCGTCTGGGGTTTTGTGAAATGGTGAGCTGCAACCCAAAAGGTGAGTCGGGCCGGGAACAAGCGGAGGGGAAAAAGAGGCTGTCGGAAGTGATATGGGGAGGCAATTCAACGCGGGGAGGTTCGGATCAAGAGGTAAGCTTAGTTCTGGACTTTCTCTCTTTTTCTCCCTGTCCTTATTTCTTTCTTTCCCTCTTGGACTGATCACAAGAGCTGGTGGAGCGAGACGGCGAAGCGTGGCACGGCAAATTCAAACGCAAGAGCGCTTGGGGATAAACAGCGGAATATCCCAAAGGGACGAAGACGCAGCGCTGTGCTGGAGTGAGGAAAGGTTGCGTGGGGCGATTCGATAAATCTTCTCGATTGGGTTTACTATTCCATCCACTATGAAGGACGTGTGCCTTTCTATTTTTCTTTTCTTTTCTTCTTTGTCCTCGTGGGACGGGTTTCCTTCAAACGCACCCGCTCACACGTTGCGCCATCACTTTTTCGTTTCTTCTGCCGGGGAACGGCGACGGCGGGGAGAGTTTCTGCCGGGTGCGTCAACTTGCCCGATCCGGAGGGCTCATTGATCCCAAAGGGAAAGTTGACGCACCCGCTAACAAAATCGCTGGCAAACGCGCCGTGGAGCAGATGGCGATGATGGGCATCCACATTGGGCCCCCATGATTATTCCCCCTCCCCTCCTAAGTCCACCTCCCCACGCCCCCCGGGCTTATCATTCCCGAGACCGAGGGGAGGAGAGGAGCACAGGCCAAATAGAGGGGAATTATTTGGTAACCATGGAAAACGGGTAAGGGAATGGTCCGCTAGGGGATTACCGATTAACGATAATACGCTCTCTTGCTCTTTTGTGGACTCTGGTGGTGAGATCCACACTAGCTCGTTGCCTCCTTGCTCTTCTCCATCGCGCAGGTTGAAGCGCACCCGTTTTTCGTGAAGCGGTACGGAATCGGCCAAACCCCTCCAGTGCAGTGAGATGTGTAATACTCGACGTCCATCTTGATCCAATATAATCCCTTGCTCCCCTTGGGAAACCTTTCAGGGCCAGTTTTTTTTTCTTTTTCCCTTCCATTGACCGAGATTCCCCCTTTTAGTATTCTTTTTCCTTCTTTTTTTTCCTTGTCTTTCTAAGATTACGGTTCTACCGTTGCTCAGGTTTGTGAGAAAATACCACTCATTCGGAGACTCGTTGCGCCTCTTCGCCCGCATCCGTCGTGTAACTCCAGCGCGACAAACTATAACCCGTTCCTCAAGCAGCCTGCCACCCCCGTTCGGCCTCGAGTTCGCAAACATGGCCCCAGGCATCCTCGCAGATGACGGCGGTGTCTCCGTCGTCGCCCCCAAGACCTCTGTTGCGGCCGTCAAGCGTCCGCTCTTGGAAGAGAATGAGGCGTCTCACGATATCGTGCTCAAGACGTTTCGTCTTCTTATTGCCGATCTCTGTCAACAGTACAATGGTGGTCACCCCGGGTAAGCTTTTGTCACTCATATTTCCATAATCAAGGGAGAAAACCCCCAGAATAGCTGTTGCAAGGGATACCCCGACAGGAGTATATTACAGCAGAGAGCTAACAACCTTTTCGCCATCAGCGGTGCGATAGGCATGGCCGCCATCGGCGTCGCCCTCTGGAAGTACGTGATGCGCTACGCCCCCACACACCCACCTTCTTCAACCGCGACCGCTTTGTCCTCTCCAACGGCCACACCTGCCTGTTCCAGTACGCCTTCCTGCACCTGACGGGCTACAAGGCCATGACTTTCGACCAGCTCAAGTCGTACCACTCGGACCGCGTCGACGCCTTTGCCCCGGCCACCCCGAGATCGAGCACGAGGGCATCGAGGTCACCACGGGACCCTTGGGCCAGGGCGTCGCCAACGCCGTCGGCCTGGCCATGGCTACCAAGCACTTGGCCGCCACGTACAACCGGCCCGGGTTCGAGGACCTCGTGTCCAACCACACGTGGTGCATGATTGGTGACGCCTGTCTGCAGGAGGGGTGGCGCTCGAGGCGATTTCCTCGCCGGGCACTTTAAGCTCAACAACCTCACCATCATCTACGACAATAACCAAATCACCTGTGACGGATCCGTCGACGTGAGTATATCCTGTTTACCAGGGGAAAAATGTACTGACTAAATGGTTCAAACATAGCTCACCAACACCGAAGACGTCAACGCCAAGATGCGCGCCTCCGGCTGGGACGTCCTCGACATCGAGGACGGCTGCTTCGATATCCACGGCCTCGTCGCCGCCCTCGACGCCGCCCGCACCACCGCCACCAAACCCACCTTTATCAACGTCCGCACCGTCATCGGTCTCGGCAGCAAGGCCGCGGGTACCGCCGACGCCCACGGCGCCGCCTTTGGCACCGGCGACGTCGCCGACATGAAGCGCGCCCACGGCTTCGACCCGGAAGCCCACTTCGTCGTCGGCGACGAGGTCAGGCGCTTCTTCGACGAGATTCCCGCGCGCGGCGAGGCGCACGTGCGCGAGTGGGAGGCCCTTGTGGGCCGCTACGAGGCCGCGCACCCGGACCTTGGCGCTAGCTTCCGCGATAGGGTGGCCGGCAAGCTGTCTCCGAGGTGGAGGGAGCTCATCCCCGCTCCCGGTAGCTTCCCGACTGGTGCGACTGCTACCCGCGCTGCGTCTGGTCTTGTCCTGAACCCTATTGCCAAGGAGCTCGACAACTTTATGGTCGGCACGGCGGATCTGTCGCCCTCCGTGCACATGATTTGGCCTGGCAAGGTCGATTTCCAACATGTAAGTCTTTTTGTAAGCTCCCTTGAGAGAGACACGGCTATTGTTAGCCTCTTGAAATTGTCCAAACACATATTCGATACTAACCTTCGCTTTTCCTCACAACAGCCTGATCTCAAGACTGGTTGCGGCATCAACGGAAACTACACCGGCCGCTACATCCACTACGGCATCCGCGAGCACGCCATGTGCGCCATCGCCAACGGTCTCGCCGCCTACAACACGGGCACCATCATCCCCGTCACCTCTTCCTTTTTCATGTTCTACCTCTACGCCGCCCCCGCCGTCCGCATGGGTACGTCTCTTCTTCCCTGTTTTCTCCTCTGGCTCCATCTTCTTTTCTTTAGGTAGCCCAACACTAACCACACTCAAACTCGCACAGGCGCCCTCCAGCACCTCAAGGTCATCCACGCCGCCACCCACGACTCCATCGGCCTCGGCGAAGACGGCCCCACCCACCAACCCATCGAGCTCGCCACCCTCTACCGCGCCATGCCCAACATCCAATACATCCGCCCCGGCGACAGCGAGGAGACGGCGGGCGCTTGACCGCCGCCCTCGCCGCCGAAGGCACCCCCACCATCGTGTCCACCAGCCGCCACAAGGTGCCCCAGCTCGCGGGCACCAGCCGCGAAGGCGTCCTCCGGGGCGCCTACGTGCTGCGCGAGAACCCCGCCGCCACGCTCACGCTCGTCGGCGTCGGCGCCGAGCTGTCCCACGCCGTGGGCGTCGCCGATCGTCTGCGCGAGCGCGGCGTCGAGGCCCGCGTCGTCAGTTTCCCTTCGTGGAGGCTGTTCGAGGCCCAGCCCCTCGAGTATAGGCGCGAGGTCCTCCAGCGCCACCGCCTGCCTGCTGTCGTCATCGAGCCGTACGCTGCGAATGGCTGGGGCGCTACGCGGATGCGGGCGCGTGTATGAAGACGTTTGGTCACTCCTTCCCGGGCCTGCGGCCTACAAGTACTTTGGTTTCGATGTCGAGTCTTTGACCGCCAAGGTGGAGGGTATCTGGAGAAGCTCAAGGGAGACGAGCTTCTCAGGCACGAGTTTGTCGAGCTCTAAGTGCAAAGGGGAGTGATAAATTATTTTTATGCATGTCTGGGGTGTAATTCTGTAACGGCGCTTTCCGTTTTTTTTTTTTTTTTGTTCGGCCCGTCTTCTGGTTGCGTTTATTACATTGATGAGTTTGACAATGGGTGAAATACATGTGCAAGGCCATTAGACTTGGGACTGGGTGGTGGAGCCGTCAGTTCGTCAAAGGAACGAGCGCACTGGAATGTTTGGATGATAGACCATGGATCAACGCGAATTCAATAAAATGTTTCACTTAAAGATCCGAAAGATCTCGAATAGCATGAATATTAAAGGTACCGAGGTCTTTTGAAGTCTTGTCTGTGTTGAATATGGTGAGATGTCAACATCGAGGTGATAATTTGGTTGTACGGTTGACTGACAAACGCATGGCCGTGCTGAGAGGAGGGTGTATTACCACGCACACGCCGAAGATTCAATCTTTTGAGCAAGAGCAGCTATCCTGAATGGATCCAATGTCTTCAGGTACAACTCGCCCCAATTCAAACAATAGGCATCGTTACCAGCTCTGTCGGGAAACTGAAGATGGTGGTCACGAAACTGGAAGGTGCACTCCCGTCGAAGCAATCGGGGAGTTAATGGCGAGCCCTCCAGCGCCCGCGTCCTCGGGATTAACCCCACCAATTGACCTCAGGCCAATCCAAGCGCCCCTTTCCAGCGAACCAGCTGCACTTTCCTCTCTAACTAAACCTCAGCGTGCCTTCCTCAGTGCTAGCACCACTTTGGGAAGCGGCTACCACCGTCTACCTGCCTTTTACGCTTGTCGCCACCGCTTCCACTTGCACCTGCCTGTAGCACCACAGTCGTAGCCAGTACCCTTTTCCCAATCACAAGCTAAGCTAAAAAAACCACCCTAATAAAAGTCACCCCTCCCCCGAGCTGTAATTTCCGCCTCCTTTGGCTCCCCTTCTCCCCACGAGCTCAATCCCTCCGAGGGGACCATGACGCCGCCTCCCGCAGACTCCCACGACTCCTCCTCCCGCGAGGGCAACCCCTTCGCGGGGAGCCCCACTACCTCATGACCCCCTGGCAATCCGGGGTCCCCGCCGCCGCTACCCCGGCCGCCGCCCACGCCATCTCGCCCACCGGCCTATCCCTCGACGGCTCCTCCCCATCCATGACCTGGCGCCCCGACGAGTTTACCCTGAACCAGGGGTACCAAGAATACCGTGACGAGCTGCGCAGCCTCATCTTCCACACCGCGCAATCCGTCGCCCCGACCCGCCAGGGCAGCCCGCCGCCGGCGCCGACAACAACAACGACAATGACGACACCGTTAACGGGGCGAGCACGGCGCTTCGGGCTCCGTTGCCCCGCCGCGAGACCCAGACCTCATCGCTCTGTTAGCCGAGGAGCAGCGCCGCGAAACGGCCACCATCCTCGCCGCGGGCGCCGGCTCCCGCGTCAAGTACCTCGCCAACTACGTGGACCAAGTCGCCCCCTGGCTCGACATGTTCGACAGCGACCGCGCCTTCGGCACCCAAATCACCTCCCTCGCCCGCACCTCCCCCGCCCTGCTCTACTCCGTCCTCGCCCTCTCCGCCCGCCAGACGGAGCGCAAGGCCGGCGGCCGCGCCCACTCCTTTGACAGCCTCGAGCTCTACCAGGAAGCCATCCGCCTGCTCGCCCCGCTGCTCGAGGCCCGCGACGTCCAAGTCATACCCATCTGCACCCTGCTGTGCTGCCTCGAGATGATGTCCGCCAGCGCCCAGGATTGGCGCAAGCACCTCGAGGGCTGCGCCGCCCTCTTCAGCACTTTCGGCGTCCACGGCTTCAGCGGCGGGCTGCTCCAAGCCGTGTTTTGGTGCTACGCTCGCATGGGTACGTTGGTGATTGATTGAAGATTGTCTCAAAATTGCTAACTTGTATGTCACCCCCAGACGTCTGCGGAGCCCTCATCTCCGACGGCACCGAATCCACCCTCCTCCCCCTTCGCAATGGCTCACCCCTTATCCAACGCCTCGGCCTCCCCTCCCCCAACGCCCGCGCCCTCTTCCGCGCCTCCCCGCACCCGGACATGCACGCCAACTACGCCGTCTACCTCTGCGCCTGCGCCTGCGAGCTCCTCGCCCAACGCACCCGCTTCCTCGAGCTCGGCGAGCGCAACGGCTGCGCCGGCCCGGGCTTCGAGGACCGCTGGCTCGCCCTCTGGGACGAGCTGCAGGCCTGGCTCGCCGACCGGCCCCGGACTTCGTCCCCGCCAAGATCGTCGAGACCAGCCCCTTTCCCGAGATCCTCTACTCCCGCTGGTCCGCCATCTCCGCCAATCAGCTCTACCACACCGCCTGCATCGTCATGCTCGACATGTGCCCCAAGCCCCTCCGCCTCCGCGGCGCCCCGGCACGGGCTCCGTCGCTTCCCCGCTCTGGCACGCCAAGCGCGTCTGCGGCATCTCTTGGACGAACCCCCACCACGGGTGCCTCAACAACGCTATACAGCCGCTATGGGTGGCCGGGAGACTCCTCACTCACAAGTCCGAGCACCAAGTCCTCGTACGGCTGATTTGGAACATTGAAGCGTTGACCGGATGGGGTACGTGCTGGCGCATCGCCGATCTGGAGGAGGTGTGGGGCTATAGGGTAAAAAGGAGCGGGTTCTAGGTTGCGCGCGTTTCTCGTCACGTTGGATCCTTGTTTGATTTTTGCTTTCTTAAGAGTTTACGGGATGTATTTTGCGCATGGGCTTGGATGGGCTTGGAATTTGGCGTTTTGGGAGTTGAAAATGTAACAAAGCATAATACTCCAGATTTCATTTTAGCAATGACATAAAACAAAAAAGAGAGTAGGTACAAAATATACCAGCCAACATAATGTGTCAACCAAACCATCAACTGACGCCAAAAAAGCATTATTTTCAAACCAACAGGGTATCTACTCGTACAAACAAAAGAAAAAAAAAGGGGGCCTCTCGTCACTCATGCGTACACCCCCACTCGTCCCTTAACCCTCCAATAGTGATCAACATTCCACCCCGTCAGTCGACCCACATCACCAAGTCTCTTTAGGAGAAGCTGGTGCTGCGTCGAGTGCGTCATCCCCTTCGCCGCCGTCACAAACGACGCTAGGAGACTCGGATCCCACGTGCCGCGAGCCTCGTTGGCGAGGAGATGCCGCAGATTCGCCGCGCGTGCCAGAGCGAGGACATGGACGACGATGGTTTGTGGCCTGTCCCTACGCCCTTGAAGGTGCGGGGCCTGTTCCGTAGGAGGAGGAGCATGCCGGTGTGATAGAGCTGATTCGACAGCAAGGCCGCCCCTGTGGTAAATAGTATAGTAGGGAACGCGTCGCCCTTGCCGTCCAGGTCCACCATTGGCTTGACTTCTTCCGGTCTATGAGCGTACCACGAGCTCAACTCCTCAATAAGGCCGGTCCACTGGACGATGAGGCTGTCCGTGCTGCCGGTGCACTCCACTCCTCCATATATCAGGTTGATGACCCGGCCGCAGAGGAAGAGGGCTTGCGCGGTAGCGTGAAAAACACTAACGGCGAGCTCTGATCTTCTTCCAAAGTCCAAAGGCATCCATAGCGGTAGGTTTAGCGGTTGCTCGTTGGCCAGAGCTTGAGATAAATCTGATATACGCAGCACAATTAGCTAGGCACAAGAATCGGGAGACTGATAAAGAAACCTACCGAACCGGAGCATGAGGTAGTATAGAGGCGTCGTCATGGGATGGCTCTCGAAAGGCATCACGGATTGGCCGAGGAGGTCGGCGATACCGTCCAATGGCATAGTTATCGGGGTTCCTAATTCGCCCACAAGCATCCCTTGGCACCACGCCATGACGGCGCAAAAGTCTCGTCGAGATGTCTTGATCCGGAATGTGTGTGGCGATCGATTGTGCCCGCGCCACGAGAGCCGTTCGGATAGATTCATCATTGACGCAGTTTCCAAGACGTTGGGATACATTCGAGGTAAATGCCAAAAGCGAGTACAGTATCGCGTTTGACGAGGATGCGAAGCAGGGGGCTGTGACGCCAAAGGCCTGGCCAAGGTCGCAGATATCAAGCTGGTCCCTTGCGTGGTTAGAATGTCATCCAAACCGTGTCTGATGATGTGCAACAATAAAGCACCATGTCGGGAAAGGGGTATTGGGCTGGTAAGTTCTAAACATACCCATGGAGATATCTCATAGCGGTAATGGCGGAGAATTTCAAGGACCTGAGTTTCGGGGATGATGGGTATAGCGGCCAGATTATCGAGTTCGCTTGCCGACTGCTCAGTTATAATGATGCTAGGGGATGCGTCTGTCTGAGGCGTGCTATGCTGCCGGCGAAGCTCGGGGCGGTTAAAGGAGACGTCTTGGCTGTTGGTTCTGAGGATTTTGGCGGAAGGTTGAATGACTAGGGAGCTGAATGGACTAAAGGAGGTCCTCTTCTCTCCGGAAGGACTCAGAAGGTCTCGCGTGGGACTAAAAGGTTGCCCAGGGCTAAAAGGCATCAGGGCCAGGCTTTCTTCGTCGGGAGAACCTTGCTCGGTACCGAGGGACAGGAGCGCGTCCAAGGCGATCTCGTATCCATTCGTAGAGCGCTGGCCCTGTGGTGGTCGTTGCTGAGGCCCTTCCGGAGAAGCAGGGGATTTAATGCCGTCGGGTTTCTCTGGGCCCAAGCGGCTAGATTGCGGTTGCGGTTGCGCCGATGATGGAGATGTGGTGAACGGCCTAGCTTCGATCACGAATTGGAGAGGTGGAGGACTGGAGGGCGTGTCGGGACCCGCGACGGACCTATCTTCCGATCCCGAAGGAGTGTCGCAGGAGGTGGTAGACGCATCGCGTACGCTGAGCTGTGGATTTGTCTTTGTAGAGGATGAAGCTTTCTCTTCCCTCACAAACTACCGTCGACCGGTACTTAGCACTCGAGCTCGACGTAGGACTTCTGAGAAGAAACTCGGAAGAGTCCTTGTCGATGACCCGTCCCGCGGGCGCAATCTTGTCGATTGCTTGCTTGCTTACCTGAACTTTTCTGTATGTTGGGGTAGGCCCTTCAGTTGGGCTCGGTTGGCTAGGGACGGATGTGATGGCGTTTTTCTGGAGGAAGGAAAGACGCGTGCCGTATTGGCACTCGAAACCGCCGGCGATGCAGCGCTGACATCTCGGCTTTCCTTCGTCACCTGTGAGATGGCCCAGAAGAAGGCACAGGTCAGTGTCACAATACTAACTTGTAAGAATTGTTTTTTTCTTTGCTTTATCGCCGACAGATAAGACAACGCGGGTATGCCCATGCCGTTGTGGGTTCTCCGGCAGCCGGTTCCCTATCTCGCCGCGGAGATCCCAATTGTCTCCGACGGCCAAACCCAGCGATTGGAAAGCGATAGATAATAAAAATAAGAATAAAAACACCAGACTTACACTTTCGACGACGAACTCTACACTTCAAGCAGCCTGTGCGAACCCTCTTTGGCGGCTGGGAGGAGGCCATCCTGGTGGACCAGTCGTCACCATTGTCCGGGGAGCGAGATTGGAGGATGTGCGGTTCCGCTTGCCCTTGCCAGCGTTCGACAGAGGATTTCTGGGGGTGGGAGCAGCACGAAAAAAGGGCGGGAGAGAGGGAACCCGGAAAGCGTGCGCGCGGCGTGCGTGCGGTACCCACAAAGGAATCCCCGCCATGGAAGGGGGAATATTTCTAAAAGGGGGCGAGGAGGGAGATATTCTGTAGGGTCGATGGCTCTGGGGGAGGAGAAGGGTCTGCGGCCAGCCAAACAAAGGGAAAAGAAAAAAAAAAAAAAAAAAAGAAGGGGGAAGAATGCCGGATCACCCAAATCCGCCAACACTCAACAAGCTCGCCAGCTCGCTCCTTTGCCGTGAGTCTAGCCCGGACTAGGAAACATGGCATGATCCTTTCTCCATTTTTTGCTGGCCACTATTTCCTATTCTAGGTTAAACTTGGCTAAACATCGGAGAGCCCGCCCTCTTCACCTTCCCGTATCGTTTTGGAGCTAAACCCGAATACGGAAACCTTTACCACTTGAATGGCTCAACCTTCCGGGAAAGAGCAAGCTTTTCGGCCAAATACACACACTACACATACACGCACACACACACAGTGGCCCACGGAGGTCGGCGCGTCGCCACTTCAGCCCATGTCCAGACCCTGACGCAAGCTTTTTTTAGCTTGTAGCGTAGGAAAATCATCACAGCTCCGATGATCCATTACGGAGACTTTTCGTTATTGTGGGGAGGGAGAGCTCTTTGCTGCTCTGCACCGAATGGGGTCAAATTTACCCCTCCTAGAAAGCTTCTTGAACCCCTCCAACTCGTCATCAAGCTCGAATTTGCTCTCTCAAGAGTTTTCCTGTTCTTTTCTATCTATTCTTTAATCCCTTTCCTCGTCATATCTACCTGTCCATTCCTTGTGCTATTGTCCAACTCATAATACCTTGCGCTACAAGTCCTCATCTCATATCTCTCCATACAGCTCACCATGGCCCCTCTCTCCAAGACCACCACTCTGGCCTCCGGCAAGGAGATGCCCCTCGTCGGCTTCGGCCTGTGGAAGGTCCCCAAGGAGACCGCCGCCGAGACCGTCTACAACGCCATCAAGGTCGGCTACAGGCTCTTTGACGGCGCCTACGACTATCAGAACGAGAAGGAGGCCGGCGAGGGTATCCGCCGTGCCATCGACGAGGGCCTCGTCAAGCGCGAGGACATCTTCATCACCACCAAGCTCTGGAACAACTACCACCGCAAGGAGTATGCCGTTGACATGGCCAAGAAGCAGAATGAGACTTGGGGCCTTGGCTATATCGATCTCTTCCTCATCCACTTCCCCTGCGCCTTGAAGTATATTGACCCCGAGGTCCGCAGGTATCCCGTAAGTCTCTTCCTCTTTCACTCTTTTGACTTTTTTGGCGACCAGCTTCTCGAAAACGGTCGAGCGCCAGCATGAGAACAAAGGACATGATATCTAACAAGGAGTCGCATCTAGGCTTGGTGGATGGATGACCAGGGCACGGTCGAGGAGGACAAGGTCCCCATCCGCGAGACCTGGGAGTCTCTCGAGCAGCTCGTCGACGAGGGCGTCGCCAAGAGCATCGGCGTCTCCAACTTCCAGGCGCAGTCGCTCTACGACCTCATGAGCTACGCCCGCCACCCCGTCTCCTCCCTCCAGATCGAGCACCACCCTTACCTCGTGCAGCCCGGCCTGATCGAGATGGCCCAGCTCCACAAGATTGCCGTCACCGCCTACTCCTCCTTTGGCCCTCAGTCTTTCCTCGAGCTCCCCGAGACCTTTTCCAAGAAGGCCAAGAAGATTCCCACGCTGTTCGAGCACGACGCCGTCAAGGCTCTCGCCACCAAATACAACGTCACCGCCTCGCAGGTTCTTCTCCGCTGGGCCACCCAGCGCAACATTGCCGTCATTCCCAAGTCCAACAACAAGGACAGGCTCCAGCAGAACCTCGATGTCTTTGGCTTCGACATGACCTCCGAGGAGCTCGAGTCTATCGCCGCCCTGGACATTGGTCTTCGCTTCAACGACCCCGGCTTCTATCTCCCCAACCACCCTCTCCACATCTTCTCTTAAACGGGGCTGACTCTGAGCGACTTTTCTGTCTTCGCCTAAGACGCGCTAAACAGAAGAAGAGGACGGACTACCGAGAGAAGTTATCTGCATGACATGTGAGAGGAATACTCATGAATGAAGAAATATGAATGGAAACAGAAGCGGAAGAAGAAGAAAAAAGGGCAATGTAATGACTTGGGAAATTAGGTAGTTAGGAAATGACTCGGGACAACAACCACATGAATAGACGGCCTGCGGCCATGAACTAGTATTTTGCAGCTTCCAATTGGCACTTGACTCTGACACGTGCTAGCTCTTTTGTTCTCTTATCTCCCTCGTCCCATCCAGTTAAATAATTCAATTGAGGCAAACACGCGTATTTCGACAAAGCTCCGTTGTCATTCCCTTCTTTTTCAGATGACAAAAACCCCTCCATCAACCATCAACGGCCGGGCCAACCGGAGTTTCCCTTCTCGACCGGAGAAATAGTCCGTGCGAGCAAGATTGTTCATGCAGACGTGCAGACGACGATCCAAGCAAAGCACAGAGCCTCCGGATGAGCGTAACTGGAATCGTGCCCTCCCCGATCCTCCTTCCCCGCGTCGGCGACCCAAAGCGGGAGCAGTGCACCGTGCGACGTTGCAGCGTCGATCTCGATGCGGAAGGCAAGCCCCTCACCCGTGGTGTCATCGCTGGCACCGGTTTGGGGTACAATTGCACATTCGTGGGGTAGTCGTTGGTGTTGTGCAGGAAGGATTCCTTTCTTTTGGGGCTTCAGCGGTTCATCGGCGCCGTCTTACGAAAAAATCACCCTCGGCATCTTTTGGATGGCTGGGGATGGCATAGGGTAAGTGCGGAAAGCGTGCCGAAGGAGGGGCGAATATAAACAGGAAGAGGGCGCCGGTCGATGCAAATTCCTTGCTTGGAACATTCTCTTAAGTTGTGTAGATTTCCCTAGGGCGTTAGCAAGTGTTCATCGTGCACTTTTCCATTCGTTCATCCATCCTGCCTCAAGACTCTCCTAGACAAAGGATCCACCATGCACGTCAAGTCCCTTCTCGCCCTCGGCTCCCTCGCGGCCCTCACCTCCGCCGCCGCCGTCTGCACAGCCAAACCCTGCACCGACGTCCGCATCTTCCTCGTCCGCGGCACCACGGAGCCCTACCCGGGCCGGCAAAAGGCCATCGCCCAAGCCATCTGTGCCGAGTTCGACAGCTGCGACTTTGAAAACGTCCAGTACCCCGCCAGCTACAACACCTACTGCGCGTCCGCCGCGGCGGGCGTCAGCGCCACCGTCGCCGCCGTGCAGCGTTACGGGCAGAGGTGCCCCAACTCCAAGATCGTGCTGTCCGGCTGGTCGCAGGGCGCGCACGTCGTCGGGGACGCGTTGGGCGGGGCGGCCGAGATGGAGTGGATCTGGAACAGCTGCACGCAGCCCGGTAGCCAGGGGATTGATCCGACGACTTCCCCGGTAACCAAAGTAAGCTTTTCTTGGCCCGTGTAACCTGCATCCCTGAACGGGGGTACTAACAAGAAGGATAGTTATCGCTGCCCTCATGTGGGGATCCCCTAGACACAACAATGGACAGGTGTACAACCTTCTCTCCGGCCAGGAAGTGAATGGCGTAAGTAATGGCCTCAACCGCAGCCATACCAAAGCAATTGGCTAACCGTGCTCGATTCCTATAGCTGGGCCCGAGGAACACGACCGAACTGGCCAACCTGAACAAGTATTCGGATGCCCTTCGTGACTACTGTCTGCTGAACGACCCGCTTGCGCGGGAGGTGCCGATTGGGACATCCACTCTAGCTATTTCGACAAGTACTGGGAAGACGCGGTACAGTTTGTCAAGTTTAGGTATTGCGCGGCCTCGTCTTGATGTGGACGATGGAGAGAAAAGCAAAAGCGATGATGATTTATGAGCCTTGATTTAATGGGGAGATGACGAATACGACGATATAATTGGCTCCGGCAGGACTATAATACGAGGTCGTTCCTTCAGGGGTGGAACACGATGCATGTTTAATTCTATAATCTGAGGTCTTCTTTCTTGGACTAATGGCTACTTATAAGCACCTTAGACGCTCTAATTAATTTTGTCTTTTCTTAATTCGAGTTCTCTGCCATATCTACGGAATCTCAGCACGGCCCATAGCTAGAATGAGCCAGGCCAACATATCCGGAAAGCCAAGCCCTCTTGCGGTCTACTTCGTTGCTTTTGCATGCCAGCGTCTTCCCAAAACAAGCAGCTGGGCTCCAAACTGAAGCCGTGCCTGCTCTTGCCGCATTCTGGTGATACCATGTGTGGCGTGAGCTAAGGTCCCGCCCGGTCAAGGTCAATGTTTAGTAACCACATCGGCTGGCGAAGAGTGCCGTCCATACCACTAAGGGCCGCATTAACAAACAGCGTCTTCCCCTCTCCTAGAGACAGCTCGTCATCTGAGCAATGGCTGCTCTCGAAGAGTGATGGAAGGTCGCCGTAGGTCGTCCCAAGTTTTGCAAGGGTGGTGATCACACGTGAATTCCCGTTATCGATATCCGTGAAATGAGACGGCTCCTGCGATATATTTGTTCTCCAGGCGACGAATCTGGCGCCCCAGCCATTGTGAACATGTCCAAAGCAGTGCACCTTTGGCTGCGCCCTGGCAACCGCTGCAAAAGGGACTGGCAGCCGAGCCTCTGCTTGTCAGTCGACATGTCAAGAAGCCCCTAGGAGGCCCGTGGCTTATGACAATGTCAGTGCCTGCTGGGATGGAAAAATCTCGTTGAGAGGAGTACTGAAACCCCCACAAGTCTTGTTCGTGAGTTGGATTTGGCGTGTATGGGCTGGCGTATACCTTTAGTTGCGCGCCATTCGCAAGAATAAACGAATACGACCCTTCAGGAAGAAAATGGATATTGTGCTCTTTGGCATCTTGCAGCAACTTGTGGCTATCACCTGAATTCCCATATTCCTTGATGACGAGTTGTGTATCAATATCATCACCAGCGATCCTCCAAGCCTCGCGAATCTTTTGTCGAAAACAGGAGGGTCGAGCGAAAAGTCGTGATTACCAGCAATCATGATTTTCAGCGGAGCTTTTATGTGCTTCATCATATCGATCATGTCGACAAACTCTTCAAGCTTTGAGTGTTGCGTGATATCACCGCTGTGGATCGCAACATCCACCTCCTGTTGAGGCAGCTGTCGGGGCCGGATACCGTGCGTGTCTGAAAGCACGAGGACTCTGGTTTTCGTAGCAATAGACCCCATGGCGTCACTCTTGTATATGCGTCGCACAAACGCGGGGATTCCAAGTTATATTGTATCGAGGCTAAGGAACGAAAAGGAGGGAAGGATATGATGGAGGATGTCAGTCAGGGAGGAATGGTGGACTCTGCGGAAACTTTGTAACTGTCGCTGGATAAGTCAGACACACTTGATGCAAAGCATCCACAGATCCATCTTATTATTGAGGCCCCGGTTGGCACATCGACGACAATGAGAGTTTGGTCCGTGTGGACGTTCTTATATATCAAAGCCTATATCAGTTGCAACTTCCAAATTCATCTGTCCTTGCAAGTGCGTTCTAGGAAGGAACTCTAGAATTCCAACGTCCAAAGGTCCCTACCAGGAAGGCGTTCCTTCCATCGTGCTTATAGTGGTGTATCATACGGCAAATACATTAATCCGTCCGTGGAACTATATTGATATCGTGTGCTTTGAGAACATATGAAATAAAGACACCTCGCCTTTTCCTAGTTCTGGAATAACTTCAGGGAAACACCACATCGATGCGAGACCGCTCGCATATCGGGACTCCGCTGGGGTGACGTTACGCAAGAGGACGAGATGGCCGCGCGTGCCGTTGTGCTCTTTTGTAAAAAATTTTCTCGTGTCGCCACTCGAGCTCTAACCAAGCGTGACGAAGAGCGGAATTCCCATGAAACCGGGTAGAAATTTCGTGGGTTTCGGCATGGAGAAGTTGAACGGAAAACATGCAATTTATTTTGGCTAGGGCCTGATCGTCAGGGCCGTCAGGGCCTTCTCAA
Source organism: Parascedosporium putredinis (assembly GCA_949357655.1). NCBI lineage: Eukaryota > Fungi > Ascomycota > Sordariomycetes > Microascales > Microascaceae > Parascedosporium > Parascedosporium putredinis. The sequence goes on along the minus strand of CASHTG010000012.1, from coordinate 4,307,695 downwards.
CCATGCCCTCTCGCGTGGCAACAAAAAAGCATACGGTCCGATTCCCATTCCCGGGCTGACGAGATCGAACACCGATCGGAAGCTCTGCTCCGCTGCTGTCGTCACCGTGTGCCGGTGCGAATCACTTAGATTGCTATCTAAGCGCCCTATTACGAGATGAGCCCTCAGATCAATCTGATGGTTTGGTTCAAGCGGTCAAGCACGACAGTTAGCTTGACCCAATTGACCCTCGTGTCTCTCCTGACAAACCGTCGAAAGGAATCGAGGTCTTCACATGGTGGGGGCCACCCACCACCTTCCATGCACAAATGGGGGCAAGATGACGTAGGACACGGCTTGCTTGGCATAGCTGGAACAAAATCTCCTGTCCAGCCGCACCTCCCTGTCTGTTCGGTGCGCCGAGTCGAACTTTCCCTCCGAAAATCTCAAAAGCCATGTCGTCATGTTGTCGTTGGCAGCCGGTCGGTCGTCCAAATTTTGAGCGAGGCAGGCACGGCCGCCACACCGGGTTTCCAATTCCTTGCTGTGCGAAACCTTTGCATTTTTTAGCTCTTCCCAACAACTGATAAGCGCATCATTGCCTACAGAACTGGATTCGGGGCATGGATGATGTCGCCATGTACACCGACGAATAAGAAAATAAAAAGTTGAATAAATACTCCCACGTTGCCCGCCCATCATTCCCGGGAAGGAAGTAAATCTGAAATTCAATCGTTCTCATTCCCACCGATCGTCGTCATTATCTAGCACCTGCCCCACGTTGTCTTTGAGTCAATCGAAAGGCTTCAATTCTATCCCCCTTTTCTCTTACTTCTTACAATCCTCAAGGTTAAGCACGAGCCAGCCGTTATCATGTCTGCTGACATGGCTGCCGGCGATATCAAGGTGCCGGCGAAAACCGGCTCCGAATGGTGGAAGGAAGGCACAGTGTACCAGATCTTCCCCCAATCCTTTAAAGATTCCAATGGCGATGGCACCGGCGATCTCGGCGGCGTCATCGAGAAGCTGGACTATCTCCAAAATATGGGCGTCGATGTCATCTGGCTGAGCCCCATGTACGACGGGCCCCAGATCGACACGGGCTACGACATCTCCAACTACCAAGACATCTACCCGCCGTTCGGCTCCCTCGACGACATGCACCGTCTCATCGAGGAGTGCCACTCTCGCAAGATGCGCGTCATGCTCGATCTCGTCATCAGCCACACCTCGAGCAAGCACCCTGGTTTCTCGAATCCAAATCTTCCAAGGACAGCCCCAAGCGCGACTGGTACTTTTGGAGGCCCGCCAACTACGATGACGAGGGCAACAGGCTGCCCCCAACAACTGGAAGTCCGTCTTCGGGGAGGACAGCGCCTGGAAGTGGGACGAGGATACCGAGGAATACTACCTCCACCTCTTCACCGAAGGCCAGCCCGACCTGAACTGGGACAACGAGGAGATGCGCAAGGCCGTGATCGAGGAAGCCATCGTCTACTGGGTCGACAAGGGCATCGACGCTTTCCGCATCGACGCCGCCAACATGCTTAGCAAGCCCGAAGGCCTCCCCGACGCGCCCGAGGTCCTCAACGACTGGCCCTGGCAGAACCCGACGGCGCTAACGTGCAACGGCCCGCGCATCCACGAGTACCTCTTCGAGATCGGCAAGAAACTGCGCGACCTCAACATCATCAGCGCCGGCGAGCTTCCCTTCACCGCCGAGAAGGAGCACGTGCTGCAGTATCTCTCCGGCGACAAGAAGCAGCTGGACATGGCCTTCATGTTCGAGGTCGTCGGCACCGGCATGGGCCCCGGCCGCAAGTACGAAATCACCCCCAAGGATTTCACCCTCTCGCAGTGGAAGGGCGCCTGGGAGCAGATCCAAAACGTCATGGTCGGCACCGACGCGTGGGTGGCCGTGTTCCTCGAGAGCCACGACCAGGCGCGCAGCATCAGCCGCTACGCCGACGACAGCCCCGAGTACCGCGTGCCCTCGGGGATCCTGCTGGCCATGCTCCAGGGCACCATGTCCGGCACTTTGTACCTCTACCAGGGCCAGGAAATCGGCATGATTAGCGTCCCCCAAGACTTCCCCATCGAGGAGATGAAGGACGTCGAGAGTAACTATTACTACGACTTCGTCAAGGAGACCCAGGGCGACGACCAAGAGGCCATGGACCGCGCCGCCGCCTCGGTGCGTTACCTGAGCCGTTTCAACGCCCGCATGCCCATCCCCTGGGACGGCAATGAGCCCTACTTTGGCTTCTCCGACAAGGACCCCGTCGCTCCCATGCACCCCAGCAGCAAGGAGATCAACGTCGCCTCCCAGCTCGACAACGCGGGCAGCGTCCTCGCCTTCTGGAAGCGCATGATTAAGCTCCGCAAGGAGAACGCCGACACTTTTGTCTATGGCGATTTCACCGCGATCCGCCCGGACCACGAGCACCTCTTCATCTATACCAAGCAGCAGGGGAGCGCCGCGTCCTCGTCGTCATGAACTTTTCCACCGAGCACATAGAATGGCACCAGGAGGTTGAGGAGGTCACGCAGGAGCCTGAGAAACTCAAGCTGCTCATCTCTACTACGGACGAGGATAATGGCGGTACCATGGGCCCTTACGAGGGTCGTGTGTTCCTGGTGGAGCCTGCGAAGGGAGATGAGGAGGAGAAGGAGGAATGAGATGTTATTTCCGAATAACCCAAAACTAAATCCGGAGTTCAAGGAGTACATCATGGGAGGGCCAAGCGTTCAAAATCCAGCATACACTAATGACGGGACCGTAAGATGATAATAGACTTTTTAATATACTTTCTTTCTAAACATGTATGGTGTCGGATCGTGCAGCAAGAGGGATCAAGTTACATCACCGCATAGAAGAATTCGCAAACGAAGATGAGCTCAAACTATGTTTTTTTCGATTTCCATTGTCAACTAGCCTCTCCTCACCAAGATGCTCATAGTTTTGCTCTTTTATCCCGTCCAAGACACAGATGACGGGCAGTCATCCATCCTGGAGACCAAGCGAGGTAGATTTATAGGACGGACCCCCTGCTTGGAGCATTGATGATGAAAGCCATCAGGCCACCGGATACAGTTGCTGCGGTGGGAAGAGTGATGAACCAGCCCATGTAAATCCAGGCGACCATGCGCCAGTTGATGGCCCTCCAGTCACCATTACACAATCCGACTCCGACTGTAGCACCAGTGATGCACTGTGTGGTAGAAACGGGGAGTCCTGAGGAGGATATTGTTAACATCGCTACCAAAACGCTGTTTCTGAGGTAACATAAGAGAATTGGACGAGTGAAAACATACCAAACCTAGTAGCCATGATTACAGTAATGGCGCTGCCCATTTCGATAGAGAAACCTCGTGAAGGCGATTGCAGGGTGACCTTGTTTCCGAGATTTTTCATGATGTTGTAGCCGTAGGTCCACAGGCCAAGAACAATTCCAAAGGCACCAAAGAGACTACATGTAATCGGATATAGCGTCAGAAAATGGCCGTATTCTCTAGCGCATACACAGCAAAAGAAATAATACGTACAGGATCCAGACTGGAACGCCAACATTGTTCCTCAAGACTCCATCATTCCAGATTTGAAAGATGGTAGCATAGGGACCGATGGCGCTAGGTTGATAATGTTAGAACAAGAGTACAGGATAGATATACAAGACCTAAGCTTACTTGGAGACATCATTGGCACCGTGGGCAAACGAGGCCGTCGAAGCCGTGAGAACTTGCAAGAACTTGAACAGGTGCTCTGCCTTGCCATCATAGCGCACGGCGCGAGCGTGCATGTCCTTGATATTGCCGCTCAAGGCGTCCGTCTCGTTCTGCATGTTGACGACATCCTGGTCCACGCCGTGGAAGACGGCCCATTTGAGCGCCCAGAAGAGCACGGCCTTGTTGTGCCAGGGGCCGTCGGGACGGGGACCGACAAGAGACTTTCGGGGAGGGGTTGGGCGCTCAGTGACGGTCACTCTGGCCTCCTTTGCCATTCCTGTTTCAGAGTCAACCGTGACAGGACGACTCTCTAGGTTGAGGCTGAGGCGGGGACTTCGGTCGCCGTAGACAGGGTCTTCCTGCGGACGAGGAGGGACCGGACCGCGGCGGAGTAGGAAGGGTCCTTGAGGGATATCGTACCATTTGAGCTCCCAGTCATCCAAAACCACGGTCCGGTATAGCCAAGGAACGAGGAAGACTCCAACCAAGGTACCGAGGGCTAGTCCAACGGCGGCAATGACGCCAGCAACTTGTCCCTCGGGGATGTTGATCGATCCACCCTTGGAAACGAGCAGCATGACGATGAGAGAGCCGGTGAGGGCAAAGTAGATGGGGAAGAAGATGAGCCCCTTGAGGGCGGGATTCTTGCGGAGCAGCACGACGAACTTGGTAATGGTGAAGATGGTGGCCGAGAAGGCGCCGGCCAGAACGGCGCCAGGATCCACGAGATGAAGACCTGGACGACGCCGCTGTTCAGGACCTGCAGTCCCGAGCCCTCTTCCACCCAGCGCACGCCGCCCGTGCCCAGGGCCGCGACGCCGAAACCTATGATGCCGCCCATGAGAGCGTGGGTGGTGGAGACGGGCATGCCGAGCTTGGTGGCGACGGTGAGGCAGATGGAGGAGGCGGCGACGGCGCAGACCATGCCGAGCATGAGGAGCGGGGCGTTGGTGGCGAAGCGTTCGGTGTCGACGATGCCGGTGCGGATGGTGTCGGTGACGCGGGCGCCGGCGCCGACGGCGCCGGAGAATTCCATGACGGCGGCGAGGGACATGGCGCCGATGTAGGAGACGGAGCCGGAGGCGACGGAGGAGGCCCAGGAGTTGGCGACATCGTTGGCACCTGGGGTGGTGGGGGGGTTAGCGGGTGCGGGGGTTCAGTGGTTGGGCAGATGAAGGAAAGGAGAAGGAAGGGGAGAGTGCGTACCGATGTTCCAGGCGTCGAGAAAGGCAAAGATGGTGCCGAGGGCGAAGAGGTAGTCGAATTGATGGAGAGGCATGTTGACCAGCAAACACGAGGTGAGAAAAGAAACAATAGGACTGTAATGTGTGTAAACGAGATAACTTTGGATCGCTTTTGTCGTATATACGTTGATATGTTTGTTTTTTATACGCCGTGAAGGCTGGCTTCCGGCTCGTATGTTCGACGTCGAACCTGGTAGGCCTGACTAGGTTTCTGATATGGACTCGTCGCGGCGGACTTTATATGTTCTAACCGTTCTACTTCACCGAGCCAGCGGTAGAAGGAAGCCAAGAAAGCTGAATAATGAACAAAAGAAAAAGATACCAAAAAGAAGAAGCGCAGCAACGTACAACGCCTGCAGGACGGGGAGAGGGATGAAACAAAACGAGGAACGGACTAAAGAAAACTACAACACCAGGGAGGGGGTAAGGAGAGGAGAAGGAGGACTTGGAAAAAAGGACCCGGCGGCTCCGTACTTAATCACATCATGCTCCGCCGCCGAGGGCGGGGATGGCGCGACGCCACCGGGGACGGGAACAAGCAGCCCGGTGGGTCACGGATGGGCAGCAATCGTGGCCCATGCTTTTTGCTGTCCTTGTTCTTTTGTGTAGCGTTCTCCTGCGGCATTATTTCAAGGCGACATCTGCGTGTAGATAGCATGGTATTTGAGTTTCTTTGTGCTCTCGTCCCACTCCTTCTCAGCCCGCGGCGAAATCTCCCCCTTGGTCTCCCCTTATCGTCGGGGCCCCTGGAAAGCACATCATACCAGGAGGGCTCTGAGCGGCGGAAGAAGGGGCCCGCTCGAGATGACAAACTCGAGTGATATCGTGACTTCCGTAGAGATAGGAGTTCTCCGAGCTTCGCAGACGGAGTGTTTGTCCGGGGGCATCAGATCGACCGCCAGTACGCATACGGCGCGCTACATGGCGTGGGCCAGATCGAGTGGGAAAGCTATAGATTAAGGTTGAGGTATGGAACATGAATCGAACATCTCGCTAGTTGCCGATCGGCGCATGCTTCATGTTGTTCTCGCATTCCAAATCGCTCGATAGCCGGGCTACTTGTCTCTCCTCCAGCAACCTTGATGGCCACGACGCAACACAACCTTGTTCTTCCTCCACGCCCCCTTCTTCTCCCGCCTAGCTCCGTCCACCCCTTCCCTTCCCATAGCCACATCATTTGTTTGTCTTTTTCCCTTTTTGCCCTCACTCCCTCACCTCGTCCTCGTGTCTTGCTCCACCCACACTAAATTGACAGCAAAAGTCTCCGAGCTTCGGGCCAAGCCGCGTGTCGTGTTTCTGCATCTCGGTACTTCATTAGGCTACGCAAGGGAGAAGCAGGGGAAGAGAGGGGGGCCCCCGTCAAAATGTCCGTGACGGATTCTAAAAATAAGGTTGAGGATCCCAGGTAGATCAGCGACTATTGAGTGGTGCAAGGACCATACAGGCCAAAAAAGGGGAGCCTGCGGGGGATGTTTGAGATGGGATCTTGGACGATGCGGCGCCGAAGTTTCTATATTTAGACCGTCAAACCTGCTCCCCGCGGATCCCATCTCCCAACTCGAACACGACCAGCCTTGAACCCGTTGATCACTCCTGAACAAAGCAACTTTTTGGAATGTTGCAGATTTTGGGGAGAATCAAGTTCGGAATGGCAAAAAAGGTCTCTTTGCCAATCAATGTCGAATTTTGGTAAAATACTCCCCATTGCCCCCCTTTTTCCCCCAATCTTGCTCACCGAGCAGCATCCAGTTTCAAGTTTCGTTTGGACCACATATCGTCTCCGTCTCGCCCCCAGCTAGTGCCGTGGCAGTGCTCGTCCGTCCCCGAGATATCGCCGGCAATTTAACATATTAGAACGGGGACAAACACGCACCAGGACGAAAAAGACGGTCCTGGTCCTGCGCCCTGGCACGATCCCCACCCTCCCCGAGATCGACGAGTGAGCGCCTGCTTTGGAGCTCTTGGCAGGGAGAAGATGGCGTCGCTCGTCGCCGCTCCGTGGAGTTCTACCAACCCTCCGGTATTAAGTTTTTTTCCTTTTCTTCCCGAAACACGATCGCATCGCTAACCCCCGCCGTCACCGAAGAGCGAGACTGCACGACCGCGGCGCGGTGAGCGCTTTCGGTTCTGAAACCGAGAGTGGGGAGCCAAGACTAAAGACAATAGTCATCGGGCGCAGGTGATCGTCGTCGCTGCAGAGATCAAGAATCTACGCCAAGAATCAAGCAATGGGGGTTATCACCGAGGCACTGAGATGTAGTGGCCGCTGCCTTTGCATTCTATGCTCTACATTGAAGAAGCAATCGGGATTGAGAAAAGTGACATCCATCGATGCTTACACACCAAGGTCTTCCAGGTCACTTGCGTTCGATCATTTTGACTAGAACATGTCGGTATATTGGTTTACTTCAATAAGCCTAGTTCGAGAAGAAAAGAAACATCATATCAAGACAGTAAGCGCCAACCATCACCCCGAGAAAGAGAGAAAATCCCCTTCCCAACCAACCCCGAAACCCAGATATCATAAAACCTTTTCATCTCGTGTGCTAGAAGGGAAAGGGGAGAGGAGGTAAAGAATTGTGTTTGCGGAGCATAACGCCATTTACCGGCTGGTGTCGACGACGTAGCGACCGACGACCTTCATCTCCTTCATCATGTCGAAGACGCTCTGGAGCTCGCTAAGGCCGACGACCTTGTAAGGGGCCTTGATGAGACCGCGGGCGAAGAAGTCGATGGCCTCCTCGGTATCCTGGCGGTTACCGACGTAGCTGCCCTTGATCTTGATCATGCGAATCACAGTGCTGAAGACGGGAGCCTTGATGTAGGCGTTGCCGGGAAGACCGATGCAGACGATGCTGCCGTAGGGGCGGACGTAATCGGCAGCCTGCTGGAAGGGGCCCTCGGAGACGGCGAGGAGGATGACGGCGTGGGGGCCGAGACCATCGGGGGTAGCGGCCTTGACGTCCTCGACGAGGTTCTTGGACTTGGAGAAGTCGATGAAAGCCTGGGCACCAAGCTCCTTGCAGGCCTTGGCCTTATCATCGCCCGCGTCGATGGCGATGGGATGCAGACCCATGGCCTTGGCGTACTGGATCGCCATGTTGCCGAGACCACCGCCGGCACCGACGATGGCGACGGTCTGGCCAGGACGGGCCTCGGACTCCTTGAGACCCTTGTAGACGGTGATGCCCGCGCACAGGACGGGGGCTACGGCCTCGAGGGAGACGTTCTTGGGGATGTGCGCGACGTGGGCGGCCTTGGCGATGGCGTACTCCTGGAAGCTGCCGTCGACGGTGTAGCCGGAGAGTAGGGGTTTGCCGCAGAGGGGCTCGAGAGCCTGTCGGCAGTAGGAGCAGTTGAGGCAGGAGCCGTTGAGCCACTTGATGCCGGCGTGGTCGCCGATCTCGATGCCCTCGACGAGCTCGCCCTTGGCGACGACGATGCCGGCGCCTTCGTGGCCGCCGACGAGGGGCAGCTTGGTGTCGAGGGGCCAGTCGCCCATGATGGCGTGGAGATCGGTGTGGCAGACGCCCGAGTACTTGACGTTGATGAGGACTTCATCGGGGCCGGGCTTCTGGACGGGGATCCGCTTATAGCTGATGGCTGGAGGGGGAAAGTAAATGTCAGCTACATTTCTTTTCTTTTGTTCAAAAAATGGGGAAGGAAAATGGAGGAAATGGAGAAGAACTTACGACCGCCGGTCGACTCGAGGACCTGAGCCCATTGCTCGGTGGGGATCTTGGGGCCAGACATTATGGAGAGGAAAGGTTGTTGTGTGGTGGGAGAGAGAGGGTGGTATGATGTCACACGGGTATCACAAGGAAACGAGCTTGCCGAAAGAGGAGCTTGAACACAAAAGGGGGAGAAGAAGCGGACTTTGAATGGAGGAGGAAAAAGAAGTATTTATCACCGAGGATGGGAGAATAGGAAGGAGTGTGAGTTGGAAACCTAAAAGAAACAATTTCTCGTCGCAGCCATGGGGAGTCTTTATAGTCGGAGCTATCGCCAGCATCAGCAATCAGCAACACATCGTTCCATCCATCCGGTGTAATCAGGACATTCAGCATCGCCTCCCCGCCGTCTCCACGTTTGGGGGAAGTCTTGCGTCAGGTCTTTTGGCCTAGCTTTGTGGGGTCAAGCGAATGGGCAAGGGTCCTCCTTCGAAGCTATGAACAAAAGGAAAAAGAAAAGAAGAGAGAAATCGAGCCGGGCCTATTCCAAGGTCTAGCTTCCCCGAAATCGACCAATCATCAGGTCGGACCCTCCCCGGAGCTCAGCTCTCCGGAGGTATTTGGGGTGTGGGGAGGAGTTAATGCACGTTCGTCGAGGAACAGGAAGAGAATGAAGAGACAAAAAAAAAGAAAAACAGAAAAAAAGTAGTGTGGAGGGGCAGCCGCGGGCGGAATTGAACCTCAGCCCTTTCGCCCGTTGCTAGCAAGCTGGGCCGTGGGGAGAGGCTCTGATCCTGCATGGTGTGTGTGGAAACATCGAGAGGGGAAAAGGAGCTCTCCATTCGCAGCATGGAGCAGTGCAGTGCAAGCTCAAAAGGGGCGTTTCCTTGCTCGGGGTCGTCTTAGTCGGATGCGGCTGCACGTAAAGCTTCAATGCCAAGGCAAGAAGCAGCGTATGCGAATACATTTCCATTCTTGGTTATGCACCTCAAGTTTCTGTTTTTTTTCTTTTTTTCCCTTCATTTCTTTTTCTAGCCTCTGATCTTGACGGGTCACTTTTCTCTTCTTGTTCTCCACCTCTGCGCTGCTGCGATGCGAGGACGGAAATCAGGCCACTGCTTGATTCAGTACATATTTCTTTTGTGGGCGGATCCGTCTCCCCGCGCGGACCGGAGCTAAACAGCGGGTTCGGCGTGCGTGCGTCTCTTTCGCTCCAACGGAGCTCGACGACTTTGGGGGCCAGAGCTCCTCGCTCCTTTCTCCAACCAAAAGTCCGAACGGAGCTAGCGTGGGGCTCCCCAGATTGATGAGCACCCGTTTTTTCCCTTTGATTCCAGCTCTACTCCGTCTTTTTTTTTATAATTCTTTTCAAGTCAAAAATCTTTTTCATCATCTTTTCATTTGTTCTCCTTAGGCCCCCTGCTCTTCATCACTCGATCCGCGGACAGATAGATGTTCCGATGAGGGTGTACAACGACTGTCTCATCGAATCGTATCGACCACGAGAAGAACCTGAGGTGATGTCACTTTCATCGGATAGCACAGCAGCCAAACTCGAGCTCCAGTCAACAATGGAGAGGTAGACACTCGGGGGCGTTCACCCACCACTGGGTGGCGTTTCCACCTCAAGTCCGACGACGAGGCGACTTTGCCAATCTCGTCCTAGCTTCGATCTGGGGTTGGCATCGATGATATTCTCGAAAGGTGGCCCTTCTGATAACAAAACAGAATTTATCGATGAAAGACATAAGAAACCAGTGGTAAAATAATAGCAACAGAAGAGTATAGACATACATGTAATTAGACGAAGGACGCAATGCAGGCAAACTGAATGTTCCATTTGATCCCATAGATCCCATCCTCTTCGGCTTACAGAGCCACCTGTCAATAGTTGATCCTTCTTTCAATTCAATGTTCCCCTTTCCCCTCCGCTCTCCGTCAATGTAAATAACCCATTTCGCGCGTCTCCCCTTCTCCTTCCCCTTCTCCCTCGCCAGACATTTCGAATCACACAGACAGATGCGAGCGTAACCCCGTCTCGACAGGTAATCAATGCAGGTCTGGCTCGTCCCCCACCACACCCCGAATCCGCCGGTGAGCAATGGCGCGGTTTCGTGCATGCGCCACCATCTCGTGCTCCCCCAGGTTCCTTCAACCCGAACAGGGGCCCGGGGCAAGCTGGCGCGGGGAAAGGGGAAAATAAAGAAAGAGATTTGCATGGACACACAGAATAAGCAAGGGACCGTGTGCTTTCTTGGAGCTCCTGGGGGCCTCTCCGCTCTTTCCTGTACCCCGCATGAACATCACGAAGCTAGGTTGGCGGGGAGAGCTATTGATGGGTGGTATCGGGAAAGGATTGGGGTTTCTTTTTGGGGCGTTTTATTTTTTTTTTGTCTGGGGTTCCTGGGGAAAAGGAGCCCTGAAGCTGGGTCAATTGCTACATATCATTAACTAGCGTCTTTGGTCTTTTCTTCTTCGTGTCTTTCAATGTTCTGCACGTTGCCCTCCTCGTCGAACTGCGGCCGACAGCCCCATGAGCGAAGCGGCAAAGAGGATCCAAAGCTCGCTCGTGATGCCTCACTTGTCCATCTGTAGAACCCCCTCCACCTTATCAAACGAATGAGCGACACCCAGCCAGCAAGCAGGTCGATGACATCAATTAATGATGGGGGAGGAGGCTCCTCCACCAATGCGAGTTTTTGTGGGGAAAAGATAAGCCCAAGCCAAGAGAGCAGGCAGGCCGTGATCTGCTGGCGCTTGCAAACTCAACCTCCCTTCCACCACTGCCTCTCGATGCGCGCTAGGAAAGGGGGTGAGGGCGAGAGGACGACGCGATCGGGGGTGGGGAAATTGCCGAGCTTCCCCAGACGATGGGAGGAGGCAGCAATTTGGCTGGTCTCAAATGTCTCTGGCCGTTCCCTGCTGGGCACATTCTACTGTTTCCATGCCGTTGCTTGCGCGCGGGTTTCCGTCTCATGCGCTGCCCGGGATTGTCACATCCATTTCAACGACCATAGATCCTTTTTTTTTTTTTCCTTTTTCTTCCCGCTCACCCGTGGCACCAGCAACAGGTCATCCCTTTCCCTGACGCGGCGCTAATGGATCGTCCCCCTTTCCCGTGCGGTTCCACTTTGCACTTTGGTCCACGTTTGAACTGAACAGCGTATCTGGCTCTTTCTTTTGCGAGAGAGGAAGATGCTGGGTTTTGGCCCACAAATTGATCTCAACGACTCGTTGGGGCGTCCGGAGAGTTCTTGGAGTTAGGCCCATTCGAGTCCCCGTAGCATGCACCCGCGCAATTCTCTGTGAACAAAAGGTTTAAATGCATCTTGGCCCCATAACAATCGGCTCGTATTTATAGCTTGCCTCCCCACACTTTTCTTTCCTTTCTTTTTGATCCTCTTCTCAGTTTCTCCTCATCCGAGTGGGTTTGGGATTTGGTGGGTAGCAAGCGGTATCGGAACCGGCCGAATGACATGATGTTTTCAGTCTCGGCGGGGTGGGGCTTCTCAGTTTTGTCCAACGAATCAGAGGACAAGACGTGGGCAGAGGACAATTCCAAGCAAGGAGAACGTTTCGGTAGCATGAACATAAATGTGATGAATGGAAAGAACAGAAAAAAGTCCAGAAAAATCAAGAGATCAATTCATTCCAGCGTGGCGCATTCTACCCATGAACCGGTTCGCAACCTGTTCTCCCCGCCAGGGATCAGATAAGAAAGGCAAACGCACTTCGAAACATGACTCGCCGAGTCCCGCTTGGCCAAACCTTGATTTCTCGGCCTTTGCCCGCCCCTTCTTCGAACATCATGAACTTCTTAAGCGAGTGGCTCCCCTCCCTTCTCACGTCACCCGTGCGAAGCTGAGAAGGGCCCATTGGTTGGGCCCCCGTCCGGATCCCGCCAGCCAACGCAAATTGGCAGCTAAAACTTGGCCCGTCGTGAACACGACCTGGCATAGTTTGGTCTGTCGTCTATCCGCGGCTCTTTAAGCATAAAATCCACTTCTTTCCTGCCCCGAGGTCCGTCGGGGCCGTATACTCGACGTGATCGGGTCTGATGGCTTCTATATCCAAGGCTATTTTAAAGTTAAAGACACGTCTTGCCTAGTTTCGAGTCGCTCGATCGTTCCCTTTGAACGTCCCAGAGCCACATATGCTTGTCAGATGGAGATCAAGGGCGGCAAATTAAAGGCTGGCTCTCGATCCTTTTGATTATCTCTTGTAACTCATGGAACCTTATCAAGGAGTGCGAGATGCACAGCCGGCATAATGAGCCCTTGATCTCTCACATATAGCTAAAAGTGACGTGAGCGGACTTGCTAAACAGTGAAGTTGATATCTGCTAGTCGAGAGCTACGTGCAATTCACGCCCTGTATATCCCAAGAGGAACCGTCAGTTGGTAGCACAAGCTGATGTATCAACCGACCAGTCGCGCAGGGTCAAGCACTAAGCAACCCTAACCCTAGGGGTCGGTGAAGGCAAATGTGGTGGCATTGAAACTAGCAACTTTGCATTGGAATCCGGCCGCTCCTAGAGCGCACACATGCAATGTACTGTTCAGCAGCGCCATCCGATTTGAGTAAGAAGGTCCCAGGGTTAAGAAATGCTCTCTCCGCTGTCATCCGAACTCGCGCTGCTATAGTCCGGGAGGAGTAAATCGCGCTAATCTTCCAGGTGTTTGCCCGGTTCATCCTAACGAGGATGCAGGACTACGAGACGGCCGGGCCATATAAAGAGTAATTCCAACAATACGTCCAGGAGTATGTTTGGGCGTTTCGCTCAAAGGTAGGAGATGCAGCACCCACGTTGCCTGGTTGGTTCCATCAAATTCCTCAATATCATGGACGAGTACACGCCAAATAATTCTACAACGATAGCCTGATCGCGGTGGAACCCTTCTCCCTTCCTCATCCGCCAGAGATAGTGAAAATAAGCTGCCTTGCAGTGCCCAAACGTGAGTGTAATACGCAGTCATGCTGAGGATTGGTTTCATACGATACCATCATACTACAGATTTGCGTTAAACGCATATCACGAGATGACGACAGACATCAAACAAACGTTGAAATATTCCATGTATGCTCTATCAGCACCCGTTTCTTTCGCTGCTTTGGTATACAACACGATACCACCATGTTTTCATCTCTCCAACGAACAAAAACCCCCGCAGTCATGATGGGATACTCATTTTCTCCATCACCTGCTTCAAAACTCCCAAACGCCGCGCATTCCAAAAGGGCATCGGGCTTAAAAACATTAAAGTCGTTAAAAGAGACAACAAGAAGATGAAGATAGAAGAGAGGGCTATATGCGGAAAGGCGCCGGGATGGTAAAAGAAGAAGAAGAAGAAGAAGAAAACCACAATGCAAGGGCCGCGAAGAATGACGAGACACGTGAGATTCCCCCTCGCATCATCACCTGTTGTAAGATACGGCCGGCAGCTCAACCACCTCCTGCTGGGTACCTACGAGCTCGGCAGCCTTGACAGGGGATTCGAGCTCGTACATCTCGCGAGGGGTCGCGTCCTTTTCTGGGACCGACGGGCCCGCCTGCCTCCTCCTGCGGCGGAAGAGCAGGGCAACGATGGCCAAGATGACGAGAACGCCCGCGCTGATGCCGACGCCCAGCCCAATCTTCAAGGCATTGCTGGTACCGCCCCCGGTATTCGTGTCAACACTATCGCCATTCACCGAACTCTGGTCGGCGCCATCTGTCCCGCTATCAGGACCATCCGTCCCACTATCAGGAGTCGACACCGTGCCCGTGCGCGCCGGAACCCGTGGTCGAGGTCTGCTGCCTATTCCCGGTCGCCGTGGGAGTCGGGGCCGGCGTGCCGGCGACGGCGCCGCACTCGCCAAACTCGGACTGGCAGCCCGTGCCGCAGTAGGCGTCGTCGCCGCCGCAAAACCCCTTTCGCTGCAGCAGTTACCCAGGCTGAAGCCGATGCAGGAGAGGCCCTTGGCGCCGCCGCAGGTGCCGTCGGTGGAGATGTTGGCGTCGCCGCAGGTGCCGAAGCGCGTCTGGCAGCCGTCGCCGCAGTAGGAGCTGTTGCCGCCGCAGAAGCCGAGACGGCTGCAGCAGTCGCCTTCGGCGCTGCCCTGGCAGGTGGTGAGGACGCCTTTGATGAGGCCGCAGTTGCCGTCGAGGCTTACGGCGATTTGGCGGCGGGAGAGAGGGTTGGAATCGAGGTCGAGCTGGGCGAACCTGAAGCGCAAAATGGATTGGTTAGTTTCGTGGAATAATAAAAATGGGAGGAGCTGTCGCTTTCGGATAAAACCAATCCTTCTTGGGTGGGAGGAGGAGGCTGTGAACGTACAAGCCGGCACTGGCGGTGGTTGCCGCGCAGAGCAAGAGGCTCCCGAACGCGAAGGATCTGGATCTCATTTCGCCAATCTGTGGGAAGGGGAGTGATTATTGGAGTATTATCGTTATCGTAGTGATTCGCCGTCTGTCTTGTCGTCGTTCAATTAACGAATGGTTCGATCAATGTGAACGGCGAGCACTCGTCGTCTTCATTGAGATCGTGAAGGACAAAACAAAAGAAGCAAATTGGACACAAGGAAAAAGAAGGAGGGAAAAAATCAATGAAACTCCGAAATGAAGATGTTCCCTCCCTCCCTGGTGGTCGGTCCCGAAGGAACCGCCATCGGGTGTCCATCAGCTTGGCTGGGCACCCGTCTTTCTTGGTGTGTGTGGAAAGATCCGCGGGAGCGGCGAGACCTGACTCGCCAGCTTCGCGCTTCGCATTAATTTAACCTGGTCGACCGGCGGCCGCCCAACCAGAGATGAGCAGGAGCCGCTCGACCACCACACCAAGCCGTTTTGGTGGTGGGGGAACGAGTGGGCAAGCAGAGAGGACTCATTGGCAGCCCGGCTCGGCGAGGGGGCTCTGACCGTGAGTTTGGTGGAAGAGCAGCAATTTAAATCCTTTTGTTACGCTAGTTGCTAGCTACTGCAGGTCTTGGGTTTCAGGTCCTCTGGGAGAGCGGGCGGCAATGTGCATCTCGATTTTCTTGGAATGGTTTGGAGAATGACTATTTTGCCTTGTCACTTGGGTGGTTCCTGAGTTTCTCTCTGAGAAAAAGGGAGAAGGGAAAAAGAATTGATGGAAAACAAAAGATTCCGTGGTTTGGGAAGTTTGGTTCCTAATGCAATTGGTGGCGTCCATCGAGGTGCGACTTCGAGATGACAAGACCCAATCTCCCAGATCCGCGGGAAATGTAACATTGCCTCGAGGGGGGCGATGGGGGCAAAATCGTGTTTGACCAGACGGTCTGAAAAGACGGCCTGGGGGAGACAAAATGGTCAGACTGGGTCAGACTGGGTCAGACTGGGGGCCAAAGGGGGCGGCGTCGTCTCGGCGCTGTCAGAGATCACGACAGCGAACGGAGCGAAACCTGGGAAATGGTCCATCGTGATAGGGCTGCTTAGTCACTCGGGGTGCTTCCTTCCCAAGAAAAACAAGCGTTCGGTTCCCAATCCCGACCCTCCCACGATGCGGTCAGGGCCTGTTTGGGAGAGGCCACGGCCCAGCGAGGAGGGGGGCCGAGACCGATCAAACGTCTGGCTTTTGGGACGATAGATTCCAGTCCACGTCGCGCCTCGCGCACGTGAAAATCAAGCGCTTTGCGATGAGCAAATCGAGTTTCTCCCTTCCATCCGAAGAATTCGTCCTCACGTAGGTCGCGGCCTTTGTTGTTTTATTTAGTTGATTTGTTTTCTTCTTTCTTATCTTTATTTTCGTCACCCTTTGCTGTTTCGTGTGTCCGACCTAATAGCCCGAGGGGATTCCTCTCCAGCCACACTGAGCTTATGAGGCGTGTCGATCCATGTCCACGCACGCACGCAATTGGCAGTCATTTCAATACGAAATGAAGTGCATGGGAAGTTGGCTCCAACGTGCCTTGGCAGTTCCTTCGCAGTCAATCTCATTACCAAAATATGTGGGCGGGGGCTTTGCCGTCATAGCCTTCAGTGGAGAGGGCTTCTTTTACTCATTCAGCACATTATCAATCGACAAACCCTATCTCCCGTCCGGACACCAAATCGGTTGAATGCATTTGGTCCTTTCCAAGGGCCAGCAAAGTGAAAATTCTCCCCATTATATTACCCTTGCCATAGCCTTGACCCAGTGCAGAGACGAAAGAGGTAAAAGATACCGTCTCGGCCATATACTTGCCCCAATTCTCACTTTGCGACGAGGCAGGCCCAGGGATCATCTTTCAAGACAACTTCAAGTGAAGAATGGCATGTCGTTCTTTGCGGATCTACGGATCCGATCCGACCTCAGACAGTCTCCGCACATCGGTTCGCCAGTGGCGACATAAAATTCCTGACCCACTCGCGTCCCCGTATATAGTCTAGTCCTAATCGTCGTCATCGCGAGGAAATCCGAAAACATGAGAGCATGAGTTTATTAGTCAGGAAAAAATGTTGGAAGTAGCCGAGGGCTTTTTTGGAAGCTAGCGAAAAACATCGGATGGCGGGGATAGAGCACCACGCCATACGACTATTCTTTTTTTCTTTCCGATATATTAGACAAGAACCTTTTCACAACTCCTTTTCTAGCGTGTGCTTCCTCTGTGCCTTGTTATCAAGATGGCGAGAAGATGGGTCATGACCAACCAAGATGGCTTCGAGCTGTCCCTGAAGCTCGAGGAGAATCTGCCCGTACCGGAAGACTTAGCCGAGAATGACGTGCTGGTGGAACTTCACGGTGCCAGCCTCAACTACCGAGAGCTGGTTATCGCGAAGAAGGTAAACTCCCATGATATCTGTCACACTTGTAGATTTAGACAACACGATCATAAAGCTTGTTTTTGCTCTTTTTGTCTCTGTCTTCGTTGCTCACGTCTCTCGCTTTGTAGCCAGGCCAAGTCGGCCCCATCTCGCAGGACTGCGTCCCGGGCTCCGACGGCGCCGGCATCGTCAAGGCCGTCGGCGCCGCCGTGACGGAATTCAAGCCCGGTGACCGCGTCATCACGCTCTTGAGCCCCGACACCGTCGAAAAGGGCGGGGACGAGGCCTTCCCCGACTTCCCCGCCATCAGCGACGGCCTCGGGCAGCGCCGCAACGGCACTCTACAAACGCACGGCGTTTTCCCCCAAACCGCACTCGTGCACGGCCCCAAGTCCATTGGATGGATCGAGGCTTCGACGTTGACCTGCAGCGGCCTCACGGCGTATAACTCCCTGTTTGGGTTTCAGGGCAAGCAGGTATCCGCGGGCGACTGGGTGCTAACGCAAGGCACAGGTGGCGTGAGCGTCGCCGCGCTTCAGCTCGCCGTCGCGGCAGGGGCTACTGTCGTGGCTACGACATCCTCCGACGCTAAGGCGGAGAGGTTACGCGCCCTGGGCGCCACCCACGTCGTCAACTACCACGCGAACCCCGAGGGCTGGGGCGAGCAGGCCAAGGCCCTGACGCCTGACGGGGCGGGGTTCGACTTCATCGTCGACATTGGTGGGGATGCCACGCTAGGCAAGTGCGTCCCGGCGGCTAAGACGGATGGGATCGTGGTGCTGGCGGGTTTGAGAGGCTCGGGGAGCCGGTGCCCCTATTGGCGGCGCTAATACATCCTTGTGTGGTGAGGGGGTGCTGGCTGGGACGAGGAGGCAGCTGAGGGATTTGGTGCGGTTTGTGGATGAGAATGGGGTGGTGCCTGCTGTTGATGATGTGGAGTTTGAGTTGAAGGATGTGAAGGAGGCTTATAGGAGGTTGGCTGAGACAAGGCATTTTTCAAAGGTGGCGATCAAGATTAATCACTGACAATAACTCGCGAAAAGATGTAAAGGTATATCTAATGTATATGCTGATACAATATGATTTGTATCTAGGCGCTATATACCCTTTCCCCCTCTCTCCTATTCTTATGTACGCATAGGCTCGTATATTTGAAAGAATATACAGGACCACAGGAAAAGAGACAACAAAGTGACTAAATTTCTTTCTCATCTAAGCTTGACAATATCTAAAGTTCGGAGGGCATATCGAGGTGACCGGCACGATGTAATGTCCTATGGTTTCCGAATGATAAAACAAGGAAGGCTCTCAGAAAAGCATGAAGGCTTGCCATATGTTATTGCACTAAAGCATGCATAACGGCTAGCCAAAGAACCGGCCGTCGCTGCCGTCAAAGGTATCACTCTGTGATTCGGAGAACCGATCCAAGAACAGACACGTTTGTACTGCGTCGTTGATCGATGTGTCGAGGGCACGCAAAGCTTCAGTCCGCTATAGTGTAATATGGCTTGCATTAGTGAACGAGCTGCTAAAAGGCTACACAGAAGGAAGCAGTACCTGTGCGTTGTCACTCTGGATCGTGGATTGAATGTAGTTCTTGACCTCGCCTGCGGTGGCTAAGATTTGGTTGCAATAGTTTATGACCGCCCCGCGGAGTAAATATTTGGCGTCTTGGCTGCAGGACCTTGGGTTGCCACCGGGGCAGACGACACTGCAACGACGAAAGCGGTGCCAGCGATAAGCTTGAGAAGATGCATGTTCAAGGAGTAGAGTATATAATATGGGGTAAAACGTGCTGCTGTCGGTCTTTTGATGCTGTTGCGGGGAATAAGACGAGGATAACACTCGAGGGCGTCGTCAAGACTTTATAGGCCGGAGCTAGATGAGAGAGCTGACACGCAGCTGACATCTCGATCCCGAGAACATGATAGAGGCAAGGCGAAAAGGGAAAGGTTCGGGTCAGCAAAGGAATAATAGACCGGCAAGAGAAGATGCCGGGCAAGGAGCGCAACCAGCGACGACAAGATGGTGGAACTATTGGTAGGACATAAGCGCGGTTTTCGAGTGTGACGGAGTGGCCAGGCTCCAAAGGCTGGTTTGATCAACGAGGCATGGAGCTAATGAGCCTGCGTCTGCGGAGGAAATGACATAGCCAATCCTTTAAAAAGGATTCTCGAGTATCACCAGTGAAATGATGGTGCTCGGGTTTTGTCCAGATCAGCATGGGGGCTCTTCTGTTGTGGTTCCAAACTGTCGGGTCGGGCATGGCCAGGGGGCTAATCAGATCGGAAAATGAGCCAAAAACTGGGACCTGGCTGCATGTCGGCCGCATGACAGGGGACGTGGGTGGCCATAGACGCCGACCAAACCTCTGAGCTGGCACCGCTCGACCACGACGAAAATAAATGGATCAAAACATCCATGGCTCCATGAACTAAAAATCGGCGTCAATGCTGCTCATTCGCCTATGAGCGGGCTATCGCGCACACTTCTTGACCACTGGCAGCCACATCAAACTCGTTCGAAGGCCTCGGAAAATTCCGAAGAGACGTATTGTCGTCACCTGACGCCAACCTCCTGTCTCCCACATCGTACAGTAGGATCCAAAAACAATATACGGGATTCAGGGGACCGCGGCTCCCTTGGCCCTAGGATGGTTAAGGTCGCACACCGCCCTTTTAGTGTTACACTGCCATACGAGTGATCGCTAACTCGTCCTGTTAAAATAACGGCTTGAGCTATTATGGGAGCGTTGGAGGTGAGCAAAGCAAACACGGAACTTACATCCATGGATCCATGCAATAGCCTCCTCACAATTGTTGAATCATTCTCCCTGTCTATTTGGGTCTTCTTCTCAGCTTCACCACGTCACCGCAATTTACTCATTCGCGCGTTGGACCGGGCCGGGCCACTTTCATTCTCTCGCAGATTGTCGACGACTACCCCGATCTCAGAATAGATACGGCTAGACGAGTTTTCTTCGTGCAACAGAGGTGCAGGCAAGCGAGCCATTTCATCGTTTTGGTGTACAAACCTCCGTGACGGGCCAACCAGGACAAGATCGATTTGCCATGGTATGCCCGGAGTAAACTCGATTTTAAGCGAGTTACCGATACCTTCTCGAAAGATTTCTATTCCTGTTTGAACAGGCAGGCCGAAACAAAATAGACCCAGCCCCTTGGTTTGATCCGGGGTGGGGTGGGTGGTCAGGAACCCTGGTTGGCTGGTCGTACCTCACTAGCACTTGATGCTTTGCTTTTGATGCACGTTGGGCGCTTACGGCTTCTCTGGTGGAACTTCCCCAAGACACCAATGTGGTTGAATGAGCGAGCAGCAATCGGGCACCTTTTAATAGATCCATTCAAAAGGGGAAAGACGGGATTTGGACGGGTCGACGGTGCACCTCAAAATGACACACCAAGTTATCTTGAACCCGTGCCTCACTCGGGCCATCTAATACATTCAATGAACATTAAGCTAGTATGTAGGTTTATAATACAGGTCCATTACATATATTCTACGCCCTCTCGGACGTGAAGTGGGAGACATTCTTCATCCTAGATTTAATATTGATACGGCTGTTTTTGCTCCTGATGCGTGTATACAGGCGCAGTTGAACCTTGCATTAACGGTGCTTGAACCAAGTCAGTCTGCGAGTGGTACCCTTGGCTAAATGTTGGGACAAGAGGGATCGTACCAGTCGTGGCCCTCGCCGTGTGACCGACCACAATGATCTTATCGCCATTAGCAGCCTGCCAGGCTTTGCTCGGCATAATAAGATTCGAAGTGTTAGGATAGAGCGAGGACGCGTAAATTCTGCCTGCGGATACCTGTGCAAGTCGGTACCGGAGCTTCTGGAGGCTGACCTTTCCGAAGCAAAGGGACACGAAAAGGAATGCCGAGAGCGAAATAAGAAATAGTAACAGAATGAATGCAGGAATTCCGTAGAGAAAGTTGTATGTAACTCGTAACCCAATGGGGCGCACTTGAATCGGGGTCCTCTCTGCTTCAGGACTAAGATTAAGAGAACCTAGTGTTCCCTTGGTTCCAACCACGGCAGAAGCTGCTAGGTCTGTCCAGATAAGTTTGATGATCCCTGCTGCATTAGAAGAGTTGGCTGAAAGCGTTTGCCACCTGTTGAAGATCGAGATACTTGCTGTGCCAAGCAGGTCGAAAGGCCAGCCGCCTTCACCAAGCTCGAAAGCTTGGTTCATGGCTTGGGAAGGGAACTGGCTGCCTGGGAGGTTGGAACCGATTGAGAATCCATTGAACCCTACTGTGTCTTGGTAGCCAGGGAGGTATAGGGATGGCTGTCGTAAACTCGAAACATTGGGACGCGAAGAATACTCCGGGCTGATAAGACCCCAGAGAGGATCCACCCCAGAGACGTTCAAACCGGTCTCCTCGTAGCCCCACAGCGGGTAATCTTCCTCGCTCTCGTACCTTTTAGGCTCGATATCGTCAACATGGAGGCCGGCGAGAGCGCCATTCGCGGTCCCATTGTAGGAAAAAGTGACGGTTTTGATTGTCGCTCGAACAGTTGCTGCACATGAATGCAGTTGACTGGCCCACTTAGATCCGTGTTCAAGGAGAGCCTGGGGACCGCCATCCACACGGACAGGCGCACCTCGAAGGAGCCCACATGCAACAAAAATATTAGAGGCCGTTGCCAAATCCGCATTCCCGGAACCACTGCAGAGAACGGTGATAGACTTGAAGTCGTCACGGGTCATGTTGAACGGGTTTGGGTACTTCGGGACTTTGAAAAGTGACGAGTTTAGGCTCTCCATGTGAAGGTAGTTGCCATATTCCCAGGAGAGCCCCAAAGCGTCATAGTTATCACCAGCTAAGGGCGCTAGTTCAAATTCCTGCCCGATCTTGGAGTTCATGTACGAGAAGGACTTGATGCCCTTCTTCTCGTCGTTCGGGTTGGTCACATTCAGGACTAGCATCGTCTGTGCATTGTTTAGGAAGGCCCCTTTGTATGCCCTCAACAGCAGCTCAGGGTTCTCCTGTGACCTCTCGAGGTCGAGGACGGGATAGGTTGTGTTGAGATTGACGAAACCACCGCGGTCGATAAGCCGAAGATTCTCGATATCCCCACGAATACTACTGTTCCTGGTTATTTCAAACTCGATAGTTAAATTGGTGTTGACACACGCAACCTCCGGCTCGATAAAGAGGAGATCTTCCTGCCAAGTGCCTCCACGGCCCAAGTCAATAGGCACCGTATGATTTCGAAAACCGATACCACCAATCTTAGCATCTACCACGAGGCCCTCTAGGATTTTGTACTCATTATCCAGGATGAACGAGTCGAGTTGGCGGTACATGCCACTATCGTAGGGGTTGCCACCATTCACATATTCAGTAAGGGTGTTGGTGAGTTGACGCCACTCAATATCAAAAAATTGGAGATAGTTGAACGCATCCCCTTCGTCCCGCTGGAGAATATCTCGATCAATTCTTCTGGTATGAATGGTGTCATTCCCTCATCGGGAATATCATAGCTGATGGAGCTGTTATCCTTTGTGACGGTGACGGAATCACCCGTATATGGGCAAGGGTAGGGGCCTGCAGCGAAGCCGAACCCTTGAGTGCATAAGCGGGTGAATTGTGCGTTTCCTCGAGGGGATGTGGCTAGGTAGTAACCACTGGTGTCCTGGGCGTAGACAAAATTGCCTTGCTCGGAGGCAAGCGTGTTAAGTTGTTCCCTGAGGCCAAGGGGTGTCACGATACCGGCTATGGCGAGGAGCAGTGAGAGTACGGGAAAGCAGGCGGCAAGAATCTTGATCACGAATCGTAGGTTGCGAGAACCTCCCCGAACGTCACTGCCAATAAGTGACGGCCAGAGCGTCGTGAACAGTCGCTGGCCGAGTCGGGTCCTGTTTGCCAAAATCTCTTTGTTAGTCGACGGTGATCGCGATCCAAGACTGAGACTAAGATGGTGGAAATAAGTGACCTACCATGTGCTCGCGGTCTCAGAGTCGCGGGTGTATCCGGCCAAGAGAAGCCCCAGGACCAGCGGGGTGATAATCTGGACTGAGTGGAGGTGTTAGCAGACTACTCTTGGTGCTTGTCGGCTGAGGCCTATCGACGGGCAACACTTACCAATGATCAGAATGAAGGCGATGATACCCGCCACTTGTCCTACGGTAACCTCTGCCATGGCTGCGGCTCAAAAGAATGTGAGGTCCCGAACTAGAGTTGTGACGTGAGTCTATGGATCTAAAGCAGGTCGGCGCATCCACGGCCGGTTCAACTCATCGTGGGGATCACAACGGTCTTTATGTATTCCCACGATAATCGAAGTCGATGTAGGCCTCCCTGCAATGGCATCTTAAACCAACGCCATGCACCGACCCGCTGGCTGCCTTTGAAACCGGTCAAAGGGTACCTCGCGCCTGAAGCATGCTTCGCATTGGTGGCTTGAAGGAGATTGAGATTCGCGTAGCGGGCCCTGGCCCTCGAGACGCTCCTCGAAGCCTGTTGGTTCCAGGTGCCCCTCCCTTTCGCGTCGGCCGTTGAATGCCTTTCTTCCCCCTTCCGTTGTTCGTTTGTTCTCTTTTTCCCGATTCCCAATTCGTCGGCGTGTGGTATTCAAGCTAAAATCCCAAAGTATCTGGAAGAGTGGATCGTCGGGACCACCCCGGTTCAGGCCATGTGGTCGATGATTGGCCGATGGGCCAGCCCTAGCCAGGGGCTTGCATCTCTGGGCCGTCACGGCTCTGACGATGGTGGATGCCCGTAAGCGCCGGGGAACCTTCCTCCACCTTTAGCTTGTGTTTGCTTGCATTTCGGCTATTTGAATGGGGTCTTTTTGCTGGCGGCAAACCGCCCAAAATGAATGGGTATCCGCGGGAAGAAGCGCTCCAAAAAATATTTTAAAGGGAGAATTGTTTGCGCGTTTTATGTTTGAGCTACGAGGGCTCTTGTTGGTGAGGGAAGCGCGTTCAAGCCGTTTGAGCAAAAAGTCGAAGGTCGTGCAAGTTGAGAAGGATGTTGAATGTAGGGTCGCAAGTGACAGTTGAAACCTTCCACGAGGTCAAAGCAATCGTCGAGTCCTTCGGTACGCTTTCCCGGTACGTTGTTAATGATCCTTTCAGATCTCTGGCTCTGCCCTAATACCTTGATCGGATTTGGGAGCAGGCCCCCTGTCCCTATCCCTGTCGTGTCGGGCATTCTGATTCTGGCAGCCTCGAACTCGAAAGTGCAGGGACTTTGTCAAGTCGCGCCAGGGCCAGCCCAGCCCAGCCCAGTGCTTTCGCACTTTCGCGGTGATCGTCTCACAGTCATCGTATCCGTCGTATCCTTCTCCCCTCCCCGCCGGCATAATAATTCGTGCAGTTGAGTGAATCCGACTTTCCTCAACCCCCTATTATTCCCTTCCTCCCCGCCTTCAATGAGCTCATCATCTCCTTTTGGACCGTCATTTGCCCAAGCTCACAAGTCGCCCTCCTTGCCCGATTAAGGTTATCCCCGATCTCTTGGCGGGTCGGCTTTCGAATGGATCTCCACGGCACAGAGAATTTCCTTCATTGTTGATAATAACGCTCATTCATTTTCTGTCGCACCTCAGACGGGATGGGGGCCATGATTGGACTCATTTATCTAGCTTCAACGGCCGAGGAGATGCTATATTAAAAATAATAGACTGACACCAAAAAGAAAGGAGAGAACACACGCACGCATCATGTACACCAAGAACCATTGCGACGGGTCTGGTGCTGGTTCTCCTTTGCTTTTCACGAACTCGCTTTCAAAGGAATATTTAGAGTTTCTTCAAGGCATCTGTATAGCCTGGCGATCCTCTCCTTCTACGGACGGGAACCTACGCGCCCGAACATTCTCTTTCAGGGAAAGGCTATCAGTGCGAGGTTGTAAGCAGACAGACGACTGTCAGACGAACATGGACCCCCTTTCCCCCTTTCGTCTTCGGACTAATAGCCACCACCACGCGTGGGCCTGTAATAAAAACCACAGAGGGAAAAGGAGTGACATACAAACCCCCTTGGGCAGAAGAAACCTCTTTGACCCTTCCCGAACCCCTGTTCCATGTAGAGATGCCCCACAAGGCAGAGCCAAGCACCCAGTCAACGGTCGTCGCGAAAAAGTTCGCTCCAAGCCCAGTATACATCGGCACGAGAATGAGGGCGAAGGAGAGCCGAAAGCAGACTATTTCCGATGCTGTGCTTGAATCACATCTAGGCACCCGAAATGAGAGGGATTCGAAATGATGACCCAGCCCCAAAGTCGAAGAAAACAGTCCAGCCGGTTGTTGCTTTTTCATGTCTAACCACCAGTGCAATCATTACGAGCCACACTCTTGACAAGAAAGGCAAAGGATTAGCGTTATAGACGTGTCAAGGTCCTTCTCTGGTCCCAAGTCCTCTTCGAGGATCCTAGGGCTGAGAAGAGTCCATTTGGCGGGGGCTATCATCATGCATGCGCTTTCAAGAGGGTAAAGCTTAGGTAGCATTGCCACGCATCAACGTAGATTCGTACTGCCAAGCATGCAACACTGACGGCCATGAGCAGCCAAAATCACGGCCGCGAATATACGATGGTTGCTAACCTCTCGACGGGAGAGGAGTTTCCCACCTCGAAGGCAGATACAAGGTAGATAGACACGACTCGCCATTCAATTTTGAGACTTTTCTTATTTTAGCTCATATATACACACCAGCTTTTCATTGGCACGCGAGCACTTTGGGGTACGGACGATGTGATATGGCTTAACTTGGTTCTCGGGCAGCCAGGTGTGAAGGAGGTCCAGCGCAATAGGCAGACACGAGTCAGGGTGATATGGGGGAGAAGAAAGATACTCTGCACATTCCCCACCCATGTACGCCATAGACACAAGCCGTCTCTGCACTCAAGAGGCCGCGCCCCAGAGTGGACACCAACCCCTTCACGTTTTGAGCAGGCGGTCTCACGTTGAAGCCTCCGCCGCCAGCAAATTTTCCGAAGGGTCTCCGCCCCGTTGCCCTAACATGATCCTTCGGGTAACTTCCCTGTGCTGCGTCGGCACTCGCGTCTTCCATTGTCCATCCCAACATTCCTAATAGGGCCTGGTAAGGGGGTAGGCAGCGATGCATGCAGGCGAGGGAAGCGGACTTATGCAGCGCCAGATCAGAACGGAGGAATAGTGTAGAAATATTGTGAGTAAGATTTTAGCCATTTCCCGTTATGCAGCCATGTAGGGCGGGATGTGCGAGATTACAGTCAAACTCTTTTACGCCCGGTTCGAGTTTATGGGTGTCCAAGTAAGACATTTGGAAAGTCAGGCTTGTGATAGTGCTTTGTTACACACGGAGGCGGGCAATTTCCTCTTCCAAGCCGACAGTCTCTCACAAGGTGGGCCTCAGAGATAAACCTTCCATGAGACTTATTCGCTTGGGTCTATGCCTTCTTCGTATTGCCTTCATCTTAGGCATGTACTACACCTCTCTCTGAGGTTTTGAGGAGAAACCGATAGGAGAGACGTTGCCATTCTTCATTCATGCCTGAAAGTCCCTTACACACAAAGTATATTCAACCGTCCATCGATTCTCGCGGTCGTTTCCTCATGCGGGAACTGGCTTTTCCTCTTACCCGTGTCCGGGAGCTGGAACCGCGTGCACATCTCCCTGCGCACTCACCTACCGACCTCCTGCCATGTGCTGCCGCCAAGCCTCCTGAAGTCTAGGATCGGCGCTGCGGCCCCATTTGTCATGCTGAGTCGACGACTTTGCTCTCTCTAAGCTGTGGATACACGACCTGTTTGTTGTCCTGGGGCGAGGAACTGTTCGTGAAGAAGAGAATGGGGGAAGTAAAATAGCCCATTGTGAAAGAAGAATGCTATGCGAGATAACAGTAGGGACCGTCGTGAAGGCTGCGCCCTCACTTAGGTGAGCCTGGTTCCTTGACTAGGATAGGCTCGCCTCCGCCCTGGTCTAAAGAGATGTAAGGGGAGTTTCTGTTTCTGGAGGCCTCATGATGTGGAAAACTGGCATGTTGCTCCAAGGACCGGGCTTGTCACAAAGTTCCACCTAGCCTTGATGCTCTAGGCGTTTGTTGACCGAGAGTTGCTGTCTTCATCTAGGATGTGACTCGCAAGATAGCCCTCTCCAGCGCTTTCAGCTCCTATCCTCGCATCGTAGATATGCTCTCTTGGTGTTATGGCACTAGAGGTGATGTGGTCTAAGTCTTTGTACGCTTTCATAGCCTACTTTACCTTGCCACGTATCCCTCCAGCCAATATCCCCTCTGTTGTTTATCTGTATCGAGGGTGAGGAGAAACTCTTTGGCCGGGGCCAGGAATGAAGGCCAAAGACCGATACTTGGCTCGACGAGGCTAGTATTCTCGAAGAAAGAGAAGAGTGCCATCGGCTGATATGTATCATTGGATATGGACTTAAGCACGCCAGTCTCTAGTGTTCGATGGCTTTCTCATGATGGGATAAGGGTTCTAAGCGCTGAAACGGAGGCGTCTAGAATGGACAGAGTGCTTCTGCTTCTTTTAGCCAACTGAGCCATGCCATGTAGAACTTGCTAGTGGGATGGCTCCCATTATCCCGGATAGGTGTGTTAGCCTGACAAGATAAGTTTCTTCTTCCTCACAACATTCCATCAGCAACGCACTTCGCCGAGTGCTTTTCATCTCTCAGCCTGCCGCAGTAGTCCGATCTAATAACAGTTGCGTATCTCAGAAACTTGACATATTCTTGCGTAGTGTCCCGTTCAACTGATCGTACACGACCCTACCCCAACCCCTTCGACGATGCAAAACAAGTCGAACTCGAGTCTCACCTCCGAGAAGCACCCCACACCCTAAGATCTCCTTCGCCAGCGGCAAATTGCTTTCCTGCAGTGTCAACGTGTTCGAAGCTTGGGTCCTAATTGGGATCGTAGTTGCCGTCTTCGAATTTCAATGCTGTTGGCGCCAGAACCTGGCATCAAAGCCCGTATAGCTCAGTGGTAGAGCGCATCACTAGTACTGCTAGGAGATGATGAGGTCCCCGGTTCGATCCCAGGTGTGGGCAATTTTTGGCCTTGGCACAATTCTTTTTGGGCCTTGGTTTCTAAAGTCTCGTCTGTATCTGGGGGTTTTGTCATTTTTATTTTCATGGAAATACGTCCGCGGTCTCTGCTTACCGGTGGGCGTGGTTGCTAAACTTCGCGCGAGAGCTCTCAAGCCCAGTGTTTAGCACTTGATCCAGCTTCTCCTCACCACTAGTGTGTGCATGTGTTGTAGGCTAACTAACCATGCTCGGTAGTCATCACAGACACCTCTACGACGAAAAGCGAACGAGATCATGCGAAATGAATCCAACGTAAAGCCAGGCAGGTGGATGTGCATCCACCTGGACAGGGGACACGTCGCTATACACATATATTTCGAGTTTCCACTATATACATTGATCTTGCCACCGCAAGCCGAGACTACCCAATAGCCCTCTGCTGGCACGATCTTTCTAACTGCATTTCTTTTTCGCTCATCCTAACCAACCATGTCTATTAGTATCAGGGACTAGTGAGGAGATAACACGAATATTTGTTAATGAGGGACTTACCCTTGAATCCCTTCACGATGAAGTCAACGGCAGGGTCAATATACTCGGGTCGGATATAAGTCAAGTGATAATAGGTGCAGTCGCCATTGTTATCGCAAGTCTAGGAAAGTTCGTTAGTAACGGGAATAGTACAATAGGTAGGACCTGGCTCTCAAGCGGGCAAGACGTGATTTCGATGCCCCTTTGACCGCACGAGATAACTTACAGGATCGCCGCTAGCGCAGACCTGCTTGGCCTTGGAGTTCAAGCCGGTGGGGAAACGGCCGAGGGCGCCGAGGCGGTTGTATCCGTCGCCGAACATGACGAGGGAACGGATACGGGGTACAACGAGACGGGGATGTCGGAGGCGGCGGAGTGCATGACGCTGGCGCCCTGGGAGTAGCCGACGAGCGAGAAGAGCTGGTTGGGGCAGGCGGCGGCCTGGGCCTTGAGGCGGGCGACGACGTCGGCGGCGCCTTGGCGGGTGCCGGAGATGATGGAGGAGCTGGCGGGGTACTGTCAAAGGTTGGTGTTAGGTCTCAACACCGTACATTTCGTTCTTTACCGGAGCTAGAAGTATGAGAGAGAGAAGGACCACTCATACCTGAACGGGATAACCGCGAGCACCGGGGAGCTTGGCGGTCGTGTTGCTAACGACCGGGTCTCCTACGACGATGCCAAACTTGCCACCCGCGGCGTTGGGCTCGCTAGTACCTCGAGCTATACGAGAAAAGGGCGTTGCGTTAGCCGTCTTGCTGATTCTCGCAACATTCACGGACCAATGACTAAGGGGAAACCTTACCGACGAGGATCTCGTAGTCGGAGCATCCGCGGGGATGTCCTCCGGCTTCATCGGGACGGCCGTGCCGAACTCAACGCCGGTGTCCGGAAGCTCGTGGCATGTCTGGCCGGCGACGAGGCCGACGAGGAAAAGGCAGACGAGGGAAGTGGGCTTGCCAAGCATGATTGCGACGGGGAGACTAGATAGTCTTTTCTGAAAGTGGCTTAGTGGGAAGCGGGAGGAAGGGGGTAGGAGGTTTGTATTTTTGTTATCGCGGTGTGAGGCTGGTATCCTTTTCTGGACTGTCTTGGCATCGTTCCATCACGACATCTTTATACTTGTGGCCATCGAGAGATTCGTTTAAGGACGCATCTCCCACTTTCTGACGATATTGTGAGGAAACCATACAAAGGGAAGAAAAAGTCTTGGCAACCGAGGATGGGATGCTTTGAAGCCTCGGTGTTTTTGCCAACTTCGCAAGCCCTTCTTAAAACAAACCCTATGTAGACCGATCCTCTCTGTAATGGGAAAGAAGGACAACAAATCCTGGAAACAAGCATATCGATCCTGCCAACCACCGGCGGCCATTTCAAGAGCGGGGAGGGAGAGGGAGGGAGGACATCAAGGCATCGGAGATTTTGTTTTAAAACACGTCTAGTCGAGATGCCTCGGTCCTGCCATCCCATCATTCCTCTTCCCACCCACACTTCCCTGTCGGCCACACGCAGGATACTTTGAAAATGAATGGGCGTGTCGCCACAAAAGGAGAAGGCGGAGGAATAATAAACATTAGACCAATCCCTTCGTGGAGGTCGATCCTCGCGAACCCGCATTCTTACGTTTGTGTTTGTGGGGTGGCAAGGGTTCCCCGGAATCTTCATCAAGGAAGGGGAGCGGCGCGCCTGTTTCGCAGGAACTTCCCGAATCGGCAAAGGTTGAAGTTACGCTGCGGCAGCACAACCTCCTGCAAGGGGCAATGGGCGGGGTTTGAGCAGTCGGCCTTATTCTTCCCACTTCTTTCTTCTCTTCACACTTTTACTCGAGCGGGGTAGGGAAACTGCATCATTTCGTATTGTTCCGAGTAAATTGATGAGTAAATGTCATTGTTGAGAGTGAGCTGGAGATGCGTCGCTCGGGCGAAGAACTGTGGCGAGACCCGCATTGTCTCCCGGATGCTGCCGGGACCAAAACAGGGCTTAGACTTGAGCTACTCAAACACCAAAGAGACTACAACGAATTAGGTCTACGTGTATTGTTGAGCTTTTTGTTTGCAGGTCTTACATGTAGTATCTTTTTCTTCCCCCTTGAGGCTACTATGGCCAATATCTATGTTATGATAGTACAAATGAGATGGGGTATCGTGCTCTATGTCTGTTTGTGTACATTCCACTATCATACAAGTCCCCGTAAAATTACCACAGTGCTCCTTCGCCCTTTCGGTCCAAAGCAGTCGGTCCATCGCCAGCTCAAAGCAGAAACTCGCCGTCCGCAGTGCCCGACCCATCATCCTCCACTTCCACCTCGGAGTGCTGCCTCTCCAACCTCTCCCATCTAGGCCGAAACGGCCACTTCATCCACGCCTCCACCATCTCAACCCACTGGCCCGCGTTCAGCGCACGCGCGCACAACTCGGCGTGCCTGCCCTGGCCAAACGTGCCGCCGCGCGCGGGGTCGTGCAGGCCCGCGCAGCCGGGGAGGACACCGGCGGCGGCGTCGGGCCAGACGTCGTCGAGGCGCTCGGTGACGGGCACGGTGGAGTTGCGGAGCATGACTTTGACGAGGAGGTCAAAGACTTTGGAGCCCTCGCCGGGCCCGCGGAGGAGGGGGCTCATGGCCTGGGGCTGCACGTCGATGAGGAGCAGCCGACGTTGGGGAAGAACTCGGCTGGTTTCACCGCTAGGGGCTCCAAGGTGCGGCGGTCCCAGAGCATGGCGGGCGGGTCCTGCTGGAAGAGG
Organism: Parascedosporium putredinis; assembly: GCA_949357655.1. Lineage (NCBI taxonomy): Eukaryota > Fungi > Ascomycota > Sordariomycetes > Microascales > Microascaceae > Parascedosporium > Parascedosporium putredinis. Next base: position 4,276,065 of record CASHTG010000012.1, on the reverse strand, counting down.
TGAAGGTTGTCGCGGATGAGGCGGAAGGTCGATAGGCTGTGGGGGTTGAGCGCGTCGACTTTGTCGTTCCAGAGGCGCTCTCTTTCTTGGAGTTCCTCGGCGCTGGTGGCCCCGCTCGCGTGCAGCTGGGCGAGCTCGGCGTGTTCTTGAAGGAGGTCGACGTACGAGCCCGCCTGCTTGGTGTCGTTGTTGCGGCGGTATTGAAGCCGTTTCAACCTCTTGTGCTCCGTCGAGCCCTTTTCGAATTCGCCGGCGTCGAACGCGTCTTCTAGTTCGTCGAGCTCGTCTTGATAAGGGAGAGCGACGGCGGGGATTGTGCGAATTTGGGTGTAGGCGTCACCTGGTCCTTGATCATGGCCTTGGCCTCCTTGATCAGCTTCGTGTCTCTGCCCCGAGGGATCGTCCTTCCCTGGCTGAGGAGTCTTTGCAGCGTCTGGTAGGCGCTCTGTAGCTCGATGGCGCGGTCGCGAGGGCCGCCCGACCGCTTGGATCGGTAGATGGCGGACTGGAAGACTGGGTCCTGGCTATCCAGGCCGGCGACTTCGTTGATCCACTCGCAGGCCAGCTCGGCTTCCACCGCACTCCTTCCGCGGGCCTGCACGGTCATGGGTAGGATGGTTGAGCGTATATCCTCGGGCCTGGCCCATATGAGCATCCGCACTAGCCCGTACTCTTGGAAAAGAGTGCCGGAGCGAATAGCAGATAGCAATTGATATAGGTAGAGCGTGGTCATACGGGATTTGGGGTACACGCTTAGGTTCGCCGTCACGAGTAGGGTGTCGTTTCGAGCGGGCGGGGTTGGGGACTGGGGATCGAGTCGAGTCTGGTGGGGTAAGCTGTCGAGGACCTCTTTGAGATCGGTCCATAGTAGACCGGATTTTGGTATAATCTTGGTGCCCGGGTTTTCGTCAGAGGTTCGAGGAAAGGGGCGTAGATGGCCGCGTCGGGTTCCATGAGGATGTGCGATCGGGGTTTGATGAGGTCGCGTAGCTTGCGACTCCAGACTCCCGCGCCGGGGAAGAGATCAATGAGGTCGCAGCCAACATGGCGCTGAAGTGAGGGCCGAGGTACCTTCCGATGTCCTCTACATATCCAATTGAGCCAGGTTAGCAATTTACATTGGCACGTTAAGACAGGACGGGAGAACCGGCGTGGAACGAAAAAGAAGAGAAACAGTAAAGGATGGGGCAGAGGGTAGGGGACGTACGGCAGAGCTTTTCGCTAGTAACGTTAATCCTCGTCTTCTCCCCTTTACCGTGGAAAGCACCTTTGACCTCTGCGTCTTCCACACGTTGGTCGCCGCGAGCTGTTCTGCAACGGGGCCCTTGGGGACGAGAATTCCCTTGAGAGCACCTCCCTCTGCGAGGAAGCATGGCGCCGCCCGAGACAGCCGCGAGGCGGCGGAGGGAGAGAATCCTGGAGCTCTCGAGTAGTAGCATCAATTACCGGGGCAAAGTGGGCGATTGACCGTGGCCCGTGATGGAAAGCCGAAGGAAGTCGCAGGCGAGGCCATCAATTTTCGTCACGAGTCGCGCTTGCTGGAACGGAGAAGCTTCTTCAAAAGCGTGGGCTCTGCCGCCTCACACCGCCTAATTTTAAGAGTTGTGGGTGTGCTAATACTCCAAGAGCAGGAAGGACTTGACAAGGAAGGGAATTACGAAAAAAGGAGCACTATGCCGAGCATCACGATATCTTCTACATTTAGACCCGTCGACGATTACATTCACGCAAACTAACGAGGTCTATCACCGGCCAAGCAGCTACGAAAACAAATTTGTGACGATAGAAAGTGTAGCTCATGGGAAGGTGCAGGTCGGCGGGGCCTAGCACCCACCTGCCCAATTTGTGGTAGGATGACTAACAGCAAGTCAGAGGCCAAAGCAGCGCTTCCTTCCGAGTGCCACCATTACGTTCACATCACACCGGCTCCCTCCGCAGCCCGCTATATCCTAAAGGTACCCCCTTTCATTGATATTGATATTGATATCTCTCAGAGGCGTTCTCGAGAATAGCACACAGTGATACGAATGATCCTCTTTCGCCATAATGGGATAGCGTTGGCCAAGAATTGTCTCGGCCAGCAATAAACGGTCCGGATACGTCTAGGCTAGTGTTGAAACCTGCCTGGTGGCGAGCGTGGTTGGTAAGACAAAACGGGCAAGGGAGAGAGAGAGAAGTGTTCAAGATTGAAGCGATTATGGAAGAGGCGACGATGAGCACTGGTTGATTATTACTGGGAGGAATTGGTAGGGAAAAGCCTAATGATCCTTTACTGCGACGGTACCATACTGCTTGCTATCCGCGATGGTGAGAAGCGCGCCGTTCATGGGACAGCTCGGCCCTAGGTAGAGTACGTCATGGCATTAGATCTCCTCTATCTGGCTCGAGGGTGGTTGGGGCGACACAGCATCACACACATCATTTCACGGATACGGGTGCAGATTGCTAGCTTTACGACCAAGCTCACTTCCAAGCAGACTCGGGAAAATACTGGTCGCCCAGTGGTCGCTGGGATCCGACCGAAAGAAAAGAAACGACTTCAACTCATTTTTTAGTGGCGTCCACTAAGGCATGCTGGGTTGTCCGTGTCGCAGGTGTTGGGCCAATCCTAGCTACTGATCAGCGGTGAATTTGTTGAAAAAGGAAAAAGAGAGGTCAAAGTAAACAAGTTCTCTTTCACAGGCCAGCCAAGAAAAAAACCAGGTCCACCTGGTGGCTCCCTCCGCTTGACCCGAGGAGCTGTTCTTCCTGCTGGGTTACAAGCAGCATCTAAGTGAGGCGAGAGCGGCCGAGTTTCGTGCGCCCTCAGCCTCCGACGTGATAGTCATATTGAAGAATTATAGACGTCCCCACGACTCGCGGTTGGGCTGGGACTGGGAGGCTTACCGGAACTGATGGAGGGTCGGCAGCCCAGAGCGGGTGCGGGAAATCACGCAGCCCTGTCGATAGCTCCCGCACGAACAAAGGACAAGTGGATGGAGCTGCAGCTGGTTTCCCCGGAACAGCTGGAGATGCGGGAAGCAACAAGGGGCGGGTTGGAAGGTCAAGTGCATGTCACTCGGAAGACTATTGGGAATGAAGAACTGTTCAGGGGTGGCGGCAGCACTTGCAGGGGTGGGTGGTTTGGTCGGGGAAAAAGAACGACAGGTTGAGAGAGGCAAATGTGCGTCCCAGCTCGGAGCTCAAAGATGCTACAAATTGCGGAATTCCCTCTATTTACCAGCGTGATTGAGCATCTTAATCAAAGCGTGGACGGAAACGCGAATCGTTTTCCCAGCCAACCTTGGACAAGAGGAGGGTTTGGCCGCCCACCCCAGGGGAGAGGTCCAAGTCCCATGCCCGCCTTTTAGGTCGTGAACTCGACCGGGAAGGGCTGAGTCCCTGAAGAGCTAATGTAGAGCAGGCGGGGCAGCCGTTCTTTTTGGACTGGTTGACCCGAGACCGTATTGAAAGGAAGAGAAGCAGAAGCGGAGACCATACAAGTTAGCTCACCCTTTGGTTGGGTCTTTTTCTCATTTGAAGGGGGCCAGCGAATAGGTGGGCCAGGCCAATGCAGCCGCTGGTCTTTGAGCGCCTCTCTGCAATCACAGGGCGTCTGATTGCTTGGGAGTCTGAATTTTTGTGCGATCTGCGGGGCGCCGCCCGCTCAGGATAATGAAGCCATGATCACCAAAGAAGTGGAGGCCGCAGAATGAGGGCTGAGAGGACATCCTGCTCTGCACTTGAGCCAGCCAGTCAACCGATCCCTTACGGCAAGCCATGCAGTAGCCAGCTGGATACTAGCACAGAGATCCGCATAACCGACAGCACAAGGACAGTCTTCACGCCCTCAAGTGTATCCAATCAGGCCCGAAAAATAACTTGACCGAGATGGGTGTTCTCGTTGTTTGAGGTGTTGGGACGCCACAGACTTGGCCAGCACTTCTCGGGCAACTGGATTGGGGGCATTGATTTTGCTCTGGGCACGGAGTGGCCGAAGAAACCAAGGCCAAAAACCAATGAGAAATGAAAGAGGAAAAAAGAAAGAGAAAGAGAGAAGGAGGAACCACATACTGTACCGAGGTAGTTGAGCCGTCAACTTTCAAGAGCACGAGGAATCCCCTGAGCGACGAATAGCGAATCCGCTGTCTCTGGGCCATGCCTCATACTCTTGGCGACGACAGAGAGCCCAAAGGGTTCAGGTTCAGCTCGAGGAAATTACAGAGAACAAAAGGAAAGAGAATATGGGAAAAGGAAATGGAAGGCGAAAAAGGAAGTATTCCTAATAATCGCCCAGCAAATCTCCTTGAGGGGTCGTTAGTGATCCGTCCCGCACATACCGTGAAAAAAGGAAGATTTGGGAGGGTCAAAGAGCCCCAAAAAGAAAAGAAAAAGAATCACTGCCAGCAATTCTGCATATTCGACCAACCAGAGGTATTGTATTTAGGATTTTCTTTGGGTTATGGGGTTATGGGGTTACGGGTAGAGCTGAGATGGGGTGGGTTCTTCTTGGACAGACTGCCAATTTCATGCTGTTCCCGGGGGCAAGAGCCTCGAAAGGTGGAACCTGCGGCGCCTGCCGAGATCTGGATCCCCAATATAAAGGCCGATCACACCGTCGGTGGCTGGCTGGTTGGAGCTCGAACGGGAAACCTCCCAAACAGACCTTTTAAGCAATACTCCCAAACTAGGGAGGTGCACGTCCTGTGAATTGGGTTTCTCGAGTCAAGTACAGTGGAAATCAGATATCCTGGTGACCTGAGAGGCCGACACGGCTTATTGGGGCCCTGCTCTAGAGGGATTGACGCTGAAGATCGGTGGGCCGCCCAAGCCACCAGCGGCAGAAGCAATCCCTCTGGGGGCTACCTCGGTATACGCTGTACGTGCGTCTTTCGACGCCCATTGCTCCTCACTCTTTCGCCTCCCCTCTCTTCATTTCTTGATGCCGTCATCCATAGCCAGACATGGGGGTTCCGAACGGGTCTGGCGCCGAGACATGCGTCCCCGTATGTGCGTGGACGAGGTGCGGTTACGGCTACGTGGATATCCAGAGAACCAGGAGGCCCCCGGTACGCGCCCCATCGCATCTCCACAACCCGCGCATCAAAAGAAAAACCGAGCTAGGTGCTAGCATGAGGCGTGTGCTTGTGTTGTTGCTAAGGGGCTCGAGGCGCGGCGAGGGGCTCGGGAAGAAGGGTCTCAGTAGCTTAGGTTAGCTTACCGGGGCGGTTGCTTTTTGTGGACACTATCCCAGACCGACATGAGCCTCTTTCTTGATCCAATCGTGACCCTTGGATAACAGAAAGCCGGCCGGGTTGTGGGTGTGGGCTGGAGTGAATGATGATCGTCAACTCGGCCTTGGAATATGTCCTCAGCGGCTCTTGCATGCGGTAGCGCGGAAAATCAGTAGCCAGGCCAACCTGGAGATGGCGTGTGTGAAAAGAAAAAAAGGACGGGCGGCTTGTGAGGATGAGACTTTTTACGCAAAACGACTGGTCGGTTCGATTGTCTAGGAACCTCACAGTTCCTGGCCCCCAATCGGCGAAGTTGCGTTCAAGGGAAGGGGAGGGGGGCGTGAAATGAGGCGGGCCGGGGCCGTGTCTGGGAGTGGCGGCCCCAAAGGCGCGCGTCATGACATTCACACCTGGGAAAAAAAGGCAAGAGAAGCCGGCGAGAAGATGAAATGAGGGGACGGGGGCGTGGGACGTGGGGAGGAGGGGAGTTGCAGGAAGAGGAGATGCAGGGAGCCATGGGTATATGAGGGAGCCGCCGCGCCGCATCTTGCCCGATGAAGGGCAGGTCGCTCTGTTGCACACGCTCCCTCCCTCCTCGATTCTTTCTGCCTACTGCTCTCCTTACCATCTCTCCTGTAAGCAGAGAAAGACCTCGTAACACTGAGCGGCAGGAGGCTTTTGGTTGTCAATCTAATCCCCCTTTTTCCACATCGTGGCTTATACCCCAGATACCCCCTTCTCTTGATACCCTTATTTTTTGATACCCGAAAGCAGAACGAGAAACCGGATCCGAAGCTGTGATCAATCGTCCGTACACTTACAACCCCTCTTATCTTTTCAGACAAGACAAAAGAAATGTCAAGCAACGGAAGTAACGGCGCCACCAACGGCAACGGCCACAAGGCGAATGGCAATGGCGCCACCAATGGCAACGGAGACAAGCACCAGGCCAAGACCGTCTTGAGCGAGGTCAATGGCAGCAGCAGCTCCGGGCCTGCGGCCCCGGCCAAATTCACACCCGTAGGAGCGACGGATGGAGGGCCCCTCGCCGCTGGACCCAAGGCCGTGAAGGAGCCTAGCTTCAAGGCGACGCTCAAGATGCTGTCCAAGAGACCTCTGCCCACCGACCTCGGCGGTGGGAGGTATCGGGTGGTCGAGACTCGGCCTAAGCTGGGCAAGGATCTCAGTACCATTAGCATGGCGGGTGAGTCGAGTCCTAGTAGTTGATGGCTGCTCTTGGCACACAGATGAAGCGTTTTATGATCTTGCAGTGGGTGGATGCACCGGCAACATTGGCTAACGGGTGTAATTCCGTATAGATGTCAAGACCTTAGTGGAGATGGTCAAGAACAAGCTCAGGAACCGAGGCATCACGGACGACAAGACCATGATCATGGAGCGCGTGATTGGACTCGTCGCCGATCTACCTCACCAATCGAGGCTCCGTGAGAACTTGACCAACAGTTTTCTCACGGAGCTGTGGAACACGCTCGATCACCCTCCCCTTCTCTATATCGGTGATCTCTACAGGTTCAGGACGGCAGATGGGTCGCACAACGTATGTTTCTTTGCTTTCTCCCCCATACCCGTATCGCCCGCACGCGGCTTGAACGGCGTTGTCCAAGATGCTGGAGAACTTGAGCTAATCGTTTACGCCGTTTCCTTGTTAGAACCCTCTTCTCCCGAACCTCGGCGCCGCTGGGTCCACCTATGCCCGCTCCGTGCGGCCCGGCAAGATTCCCCTCGGTGCGCTTCCGGACCCTGAGCAGGTGTTTGAGGCTGTCATGGCCCGACGAGAGTACAAGAAGCACCCCAACAATGTTTCCAGCATTCTCTGGTACTGGGCGTCCATCATCATTCACGGTAAGCGAGCGTGTCCCCAGCCACAACGCCCCAATTCGTAGGAAAAGAAATCCGGGAATTCTAATGGTGATACAGATCTGTTCTGGACCGATTACCGCGACTCCACCAAGACCAAGACTTCGTCCTACCTCGACCTCTCGCCCCTGTACGGAAGCAACCAGACCATGCAGGACTCGATTCGCACATTCAAGGATGGCTTGCTCAAGGTGGACTCGTTTGCCGATAAGCGTCTGATTGGCATGCCTCCCGGTGTGCCCGTGCTACTCATCATGTTTAACCGTTTCCACAACTACGTGGCCAAGAACCTCGCCGAGATCAACGAGGGCGGACGGTTCACGAAGCCCCGCGCGGACCTCCCCGAGGGCCCGGCCAAGGACGCGGCGTGGAAGAAGTACGACGAGGAGCTGTTCCAGACGGCGCGGCTGGTGACGAGCGGCCTGTACATCAACATCACGCTGGTCGACTACGTGCGCAACATTGTCAACCTGAACCGCGTAGACACCACGTGGACGCTGGACCCCGCCAGGAGATGGGCATCAACGTCGGCACCAAGGACGGAGCGGAGCGAGGCACGGGCAACATCGTGTCGGCGGAATTCAACCTGTGCTACCGCTGGCACTCGTGCATCTCGGACAAGGACGACAAGTGGATCCGGGAATTCTACGGCTCCATCTTGGGCGACCGGGCGGAGACCATGACGACGCACGACATGATGGTGGCGTTTGTGCAGTACGAGCGGTCGATCCCCGACGACCCGGTGGAGCGCACGTTTGGCGGGTACGAGAGGGACCCGGTCACGAAGCGGTTCAACGACGACGAGCTGGTGGACTGCATCGCCTCGGCGGTGGAGGACCCGGCGGGCGCGTTTGGCGCGCGCAACGTGCCGCGGGTCATGAAGCCCATCGAGATCATGGGCATCCTCCAGGGCCGCAAGTGGAACTGCGCGGGACTCAACGAGTTCCGCAAGCAGTTTGGCCTCAAGCCGTACGAGACCTTCGAGGACATCAACCCCGACGAGGACGTGGCGAGCCACCTGCGCCATCTGTACCAGCACCCGGACAACGTGGAGCTGTACCCCGGTCTCGTGTCCGAGGCGGCCAAGGCGCCCATGGTGCCGGGCGTGGGTATCGCGCCCACGTATACGATTTCGCGCGTCGTGCTGTCGGACGCTGTGTGCCTGGTGCGCGGCGACCGATTCTACACGACCGAGTACCACCCGCGGGGGCTCACGAGCTGGGGCTACAAGGAGGTGGAGTACGACTTGGACCTGAACCACGGCTGCGTCTTCTACAAGCTGTTTATCCGCGCGTTCCCCAACCACTTCAAGCCCAACTCGGTGTACGCGCACTACCCCATGGTCACGCCCAAGGAGAACCTAAACATCCTCACCAGTCTGCGCCGCGCCGACCGCTTCGACTGGGAGCGGCCCCGCCGGCAGGGCGAGCGCGTGGTCGTCGGCTCGCACGCCGCGGCCAAGTACGTCCTCGCCAACCCGGGCAAGTACCGCCCCGCCTCGTGCGACGAGGGCCTCGCCGCCGTGCTGGGCAAGGACGGCGCGCGGTTCAAGGTGTCGGCGATCGGCGGCGGCGGCTCGGAGCCGCAGCAGCAGTGCTTGGGGACCAAGCTGCGGACGGTCGGCTGGCAGGCGGACGTCAAGGCGTTCTACGCCGAGGCGTCGGAGCGGATCCTGGCGCGCAAGAGCTACCGTATGGGCGGGACGACGCAGGTGGACCTGGTGCGGGACGTGGGCAACCTCTTGCCCGTGCATTTTGCCTCGCGCGTGTTTGCGCTGCCGCTCAAGAGCGAGGAGAATCCGCGGGGCGTGTTCGCGGAGCAGGAACTGTACCGCGCGCTGGCGGTGATTTACGCGCGCATCTTCTCGGACGATGATCCCGTGGCTTCGTTCCCGCGGTTGCAGGACGCCAAGGCCGAGGCGAGCAGGCTCGGGCAGGTGATTGAGGGGAACATCAAGTCGCTGCGGTCGGGCTCGTCGGTCGCGTTTGCGCAGAAGCTGAACAAGAAGGATGCGCTGTCGGGGCATGGAAGGGCCATGGTGAAGGAGCTGGCGAAGGAGGGGCTGTCGAACCACGAGATTGCGTGGGGGCAGGTTTTGCCGACGTTGGCTTCACTGGTTCCCAACCAGGCTGAGGTGGTAAGTGATTTGGAGATCCTAAAAATGAAACAGAAAATGGCTTGATGAGTACTAACGTGTTGTTTCTTTTTCCCACTATAGTTTGCCCAGGCCGTCGACTACTACCTTTCGCCCGACGGCAACCGCTACCTCGAGGAGCTGCGCCGTGTGGCCAGCGCCCCTCGAGCGAGGACACCGACGCTGTCCTCTTGGGCTACGCCATGGAAGGTATCCGGCTGGCGGGCAACGCTGGTTTGGATCGCGAGGCGACGGTGCACGACGTCATCGTGGAGGCCGATGGGCGCGAGGTGCCCATCTCGCCGGGCGACCGCGTCTTTACAAGCTCTGTAAGTCTTTTTTTTTTTTTTCCCTGGACCGTAATCTACTTGCACTCTTCTAACACTGGGGTTTCTTCTTTTTCACAGGTCTCTCTCGCCCGCGACGGAAGCCAATTCCCCGACCCGGAGACGGCGGACCCCGCCGCCCGCTCGACTCGTACGTCTTTACGGCCAGGGTCCGGACGAGTGCCTCACCCTCGAGGCCACGCGCGTGGGTATCACGGAACTGTTCCGCGCGCTGTTCCGGCGCCGCAACGTCCGCCGCGTGCCCGGGCCGCAGGGCCAGCTCAAGAAGGTGGCGCGTCCGGATGGCACCTCGGCGTACTTGACCGAGGACTGGGCTACGTTTACGCCGTTCCCGGCTTCGATGAAGGTGATGTGGGATGAGGACGAGGATGTCGGCGCCATCCGCGTGTAAATTTCTTGAGTTTCTTTTTTAAAGCCAAGACGAAGGACAAAAGGACGAATGGTAATACCAAGATGTTGGAAGGGATTTTAAGAATGTGTAGGAAATTTGGCTATGAGCACTCTTCGATAGTAAATCTCAAAAAACGGATCGTACAAGACCATTAAAACGAAACATACTCGGGTGATTGCCTGTTCAGGGCCCTGATGGGCCATGCTTTCGGTTTATACCATCTCCACCTGTCCACACCAAGTCGTGATGCGCATAATTCATCAGTGCAGGGCTTCCGTTATAGCAAGCCATCCCTTGTCTCCATGTCCCAGAAGTCATTGGAGCGCAAAAGGCCCAGCCAAGCCAGTGAAGGGTTGTGTTGCGATTTTCCTTGGTCGAGGCTTGGCAGGATCTCGGTCTAAACCTCGTTCTTGTAGCCAAGGGTAGGTTTGGTCTTCTGGTTGAGGTTTATAAGTGAATTTACTGGCCAATTCAGGTACATACGACCATAGCTCGTAGAATATTGAGGGTCCCGTCCGCTCCCCTGTACACAAGCTGCGAAGCGCCGGACTAGTAGTTGGGTCGGTGACGACCAGCGAATCCCCGGTGTTGTATGTTTTTTGTCTTTTTTTTTTTTTTTTTGTCTTTTGTCTTTTCTTTTTTTTGGCCGTCTCTTCCCCCAGTCTCCCAATTCATCCTACGTTGTTTCATTATTGTAGACCAAGACCATTCTAGTTTAACGCCAGCTGAGCCTCACTTTCTCCGCTACAACTCAGAAAGAAGCCTGACCTGGTCCGTGAATAATAATATCCTCAGGCCAGGACCAGCGACAAAGGGAAGCAGAAAAATGGCCCCATCGACTCGAAACAAGGCAGAATCGGGGCAAACACCACAGTAAAACCGAGCGCCGCCTCCCTTCTCCGCCCGGGGCCAACCCGCCGGCATCTCGCCACTTGCAATTTGCTCGCTAGGCCATTTCGAGGCTAAAGCGAGAGTGGAAGGTGGACACTCTTTTTCCCTCCCCACTAAGCTCCCTTTGATTTTAACTTCTCTGATTCTTCTTTTGTCGATTCTCACTCATCTTGGTCTTGGAAAGCCTACTCAGGTGACGTTGCCTTGCTTGGCAAGCGTTGGATGGAAGAGACGGGGCCTTTTCAACGGAGGTGTGTGGAGAGAGGCGAGGAGGGAATAAGCCGATTGCTTCGCGGGTGGCGCAAGGAGGACAGAAGAAAGAATGAAGAAGAAAAAAATCGTGCGAGTCGCGAGTTCTTGGCAGAGATCTCTTTCTCGAGCATGGGTAGATTCAAGATCCTGACACTTTGCGCTGCGCCTTACGCTAGTGTAGAGCGATGCGAAAGAGCAGAGTTGCTCGACATGGAATCGTTGCTTTCCTGGTGCTTTGCTTTATGAGGAGCAAGAGGTTTCGCCCGAGATCAATCTTGTCTCCATCTTTCAATACATCTATGTGTTCTCCTCGCTCCATCTCCACGTGCTGCTCCAGAGGAGCTTGACGGTTCTAGAAGATGTGGAGGACGCAAAGGGTTCGTGGACTAGTCAAGAATCTAAAATATCGACACTTGCAGAAACCGCCCATCATCTTTCAACTATCCGATCCTTTGCTGTTATTTCTGCATCCCCCTTTTCTCTCTCTTGAAATGTGGTTCCGCTGCTGATCCCATCCCCCACAGGTGATCATCCCCGAAGAGGAACAATCTTTTTCCCAAGAGGGGAACCGAAGAGCGCAGATGGAGTACTCGGTAAAACTGCGAGAAAATATTATAATAATAAACTCCCTTGTCGATCGCCCCGGTTCTGGAGGAGACCGTTCCTCAAAGTACATCTCGATCCTCAGTGGGAGAGAGAAAAGATCATCTGTGGTCGGAGGAGGCCGGTTCCTACAAGTAGGAGACAAAAGAATACATGTCGAGGAAGAGAAGAGGGTACCAGGATTACCATTACCATAGCAAAAGAACCCTCGTCAAGTTCCCTGCTGTTTATGCACTATGACGTAGGGGATACCACCCCGAACGGTGCATCTCCGAAGCCGAAGTTCTAGACCACGGCACGGCGCACTGCCGGTCCTCCGTTTTCCCATGCGAAGCGGGGCTTGGCTTATTCGAATTGGTGGTACAAGCAGTCGAATAAAGAGAAAAGACAACGAGAACGAGCCTGGCCTGAAAGAACAAATAGGAAACGGAAAATACAAGCCACAGCTTAAGAAAAGCTAAGCTCTCTCTTCGCAGCAACTCAAACATTCAAAGCAAAGCAAGAGTGAAAAAGGAAACAGAAGAATCCAAAGAAGCAACTAGTCACGCGGGCACATAATAAAACGAAACCCATCTTGGTCCTAGAAGAAATCAGCAACGGCACAACAAAAAGAAAGAGACCATTCCGCTTCCACCAGCAGCAGCAAACCCCATCGCCTCATTATCCTCTTGGCCCTCGTACCCGCGTCCGCCTTGGCAATCCTCCTCCCTTCCGTCTCGCTCGCTCCGTCCGCGCAAACGCGGTCCCGCCGCAAAGGCCCCATTCTTTCTGCCAAGACCTACTTCTCCCTCCGCCCCCTCTCTCCACTCCCCACTCCCGGCCCCATCTCGTGCTGTTTTTCTCATCAGGGCAATGGCTCGACGTCTCGCCTCTGCTTCTTCTAGGCCTCATCTAGCTTAGCTCTCGATCCCTCCAAGGGGGCAAGGCCAATCATTGTCGTCCTGGCCTTTCTCGAAAAACCCTCTTAAGAGAGAGAAGCGCAAAAGAGAGACCTACGTCATGAGCCAAGGTGCAGGGTCTCTTCTTTTGATGTGGTTTTTCGGCCTTTTTTTTTTTCTCCTTTGTCCGTTTCTTACTTTTCTTGGCCCTTCATTGTTCTCCTTGGCGTTATAGTTCAGAAGAGAGTACAGAATATGGCCCTCCCATAGACCCTCCTCGCCCTGAACGGCACTTGGGTAGACATCGGCTGGGACCCGTACGATTGGTGCAACGCCCAAAGAGGGACGGACGAAAAACCTTGGGAGCGCTATCCGACAGCGCGCCACCATCTCTTCTTTTTGAGTTCCACTCTTTCTATTGTGTGTCTGCCTCTTGTCATACTGAGTTCCTCCCTCATTTTTTGTGTGACTGTCTGTTTATCTTTTTGAGTTCGCCCCCACACGCGCGGAGTATGTCCATGTTTGGAAATCGGTAAAAGTGAGGGTCCTCGAGAGGGGAGGGAAGGTAGACAGATTCTAGTCGCCGCGCGATCTGAATTCGTTACGTAGTTTAGACTTTCTCCGTTTCCGCGCGTTCGGTTCGCATGTGTCATTTCGGCCGTCCCCCATCCATGCCCCCATGGGGGCGAGGGACTAAAGTTAAGCCGGGCGGTGTAGCCTTCTCTCATCTCGAATGGCTTCTTCCTCTGCTGGTTTGCGCTGGTCCTCCGAGTCTTACATATAGTCCTTACCTTTCCCCCTGCTGCCCGGGGCTTCTTTCTGCCGATCTTGCTTTTCTCCGTCTTTCTCAATATCTTGCATCTCCTTCCCGTTCTCCCTCTTCTTCTCCCCGCCTCACATCTATTCTCATCCACTCCTTGGCTCTTAGACTTTCATGTAAAGCCTCGCCTGCCTCTTCCTACCGTGTACATCCCCTTCAACAGGCACATTCCCCAAACTCCACCCTTCATGGCATCACGCCGCACCTAAAGGAAACCTCCCCAAGACCAAACACGCCCCTCCCACCGCAGGACTCGCCAACATGTCAGGGCTCCCTAGCGACAAAGAGAAGAAGGGCGATGTGGCCCTACCGCCCTCCTCCGGCTCAGTCATGAGCATGGGGGATACGGCCAGCCAGCTCTCCGACAACCCCGACGCTCTGCACCGCCGGCTCAAGAATCGCCACATTCAGCTCATCGCCATTGGCGGCTCCATTGGCACCGCCATGTTCATCAGCATCGGCGGCGGCCTTGCCAGGGTGGCCCCGGGTCCCTGCTCATCTCTTACACTCTGTACAGCTGTGTCCTCGCTCTCGTCAACAACTGCATCACCGAAATGACCACACTTATGCCCGTGAGTGGCGGCTTTATCCGCCTCGCGGGTCTGTGGGTCGATGACGCCCTCGGTTTCATGGCCGGCTGGAACTTCTTCTTCTACGAGGCGCTTCTCATCCCCTTTGAGATCACCGCCATCAACCTCGTGCTTTCCTTCTGGTCCGACAAGGTGACAGATCCCGGCCCGACAGCGGGCATTTGCGCGGCATGCATCATCGCTTATGGGTAAGTTTTCCCCCAAACCCTCCATGATTTGAAAGACATCCACCCTTGGTGTCATTCTCCCTCTCCTTTTTCTTTTCCTTTGGTGTGAATAGGCGTGTGATCCTGGTTTCTCCTATGGGTATGTGATCTGTTCGGGAACTTCCCCTCGATCTGTGATCTTGCGGCTCTGCATCCACTGTGATTGAGTGAGTGTGGTGATACTTTTGATGTCGAATCTACTTCGTCTCCAAAGTGAAAAGAAAGCCTAGGTAAACCAGGACGAAGAAAAAGTCAAGGGGAGGAAAAAGGGGATCGAAATTAAAGAGCCCAAGGAAACCATGCTTTATCCCTCCACGGAACAAAGGAGGAAAGACGAAAACGAAAGTCCCATTTTGCTAAAATTCCCGTGTCCAACCATAGCTTGCTAAACATTGTCCCCGTACGTGGCTACGGCGAGGCCGAGTTCTGGCTCTCGGGCGGCAAGGTGATTCTCATCTTCATGCTCTTCGCCTTCACCTTTGTCACCATGGTCGGCGGCAACCCGCAGCGCGACGCGTACGGGTTCCGGTACTGGAAGGATCCGGGCGCGTTCGCCGAGTTCCACTCTACCGGGGCGGTCGGCCGGTGGGAGGGATTCCTGGGCGCGCTGTGGACGGGCTGCTTCGCCATCGTCGGACCCGAGTACATCTCCATGGTGGCGGCCGAGGCCAAGCGGCCGCGCGTGTACATCAAGCAGGCGTTCAAGACGGTGTACTGGCGCTTCGGTATCTTTTTCATCCTCGGCGCGCTGTGCGTGGGTATCGTGGTGCCCTACAACGACCCCACTCTCGCGGGTATCCTTGACGGCAGCATCGAGGGCTCCGGCACCGCAGCGGCCTCCCCTACGTCATCGCCATGAAGAACATGGGCATCACCGTGCTGCCCGACATCACCAACTTCCTCATGCTCACCTCCATCTTCTCTGCCGGAAACACGTACACGTACTGCGCCATCCGCACCCTCTACAGCCTAGCGCTCGAGGGCCGCGCGCCGAGGGTCCTCACCAAGGTCAACCGGTGGGGTGTGCCCATCTACTGCTATGCTGTGGTCATGCTGTTCCCCATGCTGTCCTTCCTGCAGGTGTCCAACGGCTCGTCGACCGTGCTTACCTGGCTGGTGAGCCTCGTAACCGCGGGCGGTCTCATCGACTACATCGTCATGACCGTCACCTACATCTTCTTCTACCGCGCCTGCCAGGCCCAGGGCGTCGATCGCAAGACGTTCCCCTATTGCGGTTGGTTCCAGCCCTACTCAGCGTGGATCGCGCTCGTGGTCGAGGTCATCGTCACTCTCACCTACGGGTATAGCAGCTTCCAGCCCCCAACGTCGAGAAGTTTTGGCAAAATTATACCATGGTGGTGCTCGCGCCGATCCTCTTCATCGGGTGGAAGGTGATCAAGAAGACCAAGGTCATCAAGGCGCACGAGGCGGATCTCGTGTACCAGCGTCCCCTCATTGATGCGTACGAGGCGGCCATCAAGACCCCGCCGGTCGGGTTCTGGACAGAAATAGTTCAACTGGTTGGCTTCCGCAGGCGCAAGGCATCCGACAGGGAAACGGCGGAAGATTAAAAAAGGGGAGAGAGAGATGCTGTGTGGATTGCTGTCCGCTGCGGGACTTGAGGAGAAAGAAAAAGAGGGTCAGTGTGCAAATGTGCCACGGCCGATGAAGGCTCACGTTGTTCCAAGGAGTTGGTTCCAATTGCGGGGCGTCAGTCCCCTCTAGCATTGAGCATGTTCGCAACCGAAGACCAAGGGCGAACGGGGTGTTTTTCATGAGATTATGACTCCAGCGTAAATACAAACGCAACCATGATATCCGTAAATTAGCGGGCGAAGATTCTCCCCCATGCTCTTTCCCAGTTTTCGTCTCTTGTGAAAGATGTTGAGTGACATTTTGCGATATGCGAGGCAGGTTCGACTTTGAAGGCTCTTGTTCGCTCTTTCCCTTACCCACCAAGGTGGGGAAGTTGCAATCAACAAAAGACCACGAGGCGATACCAATCATCGCGAAACACCCATAAATTCATAGTTCCCCACATCGGCCATGAAGTTCGGATCTAGTCGAAGAACATATGAACCAAATTCGAGGTTTGAGGTCCCGCTCTATCCAACTGTTTCGTTGGTTGGTTTCCCTGGGCCAATTGCGCTGCTGGTCGCCCATCAAACAGATTAATCCGATTCGGCACCCTCTCGCGGTCACTTTTCCCCATCTTCCTGGATCAAAAACTATGGGGCTAATCATTTTAGCGGTGCCTCGGTGGTGTCGGTTCAATTCGGCTGTGGAATCCCCCTGCGCCCGGCAAATTTGGTGCGTGGGCAACCAGCCGCGTTACCCACCAAGTTCAGGGCGGTCCACGTGACTTACAGCGCCTTCGGAAGGCTCCAGGCCCTCTTTCACAGCGTTCGTGCAACTCCCGAACGAGAGTGCCAGAAGAGGGAAGGATCAAATCGATGCACGCTTGTCTCTGCCTGACAACCGAGCTTTGGGAATTCCCCACTGCCACCTTGACCTTTTGACCTGGGGTCTTTGGAGCAAAAGGGACTTGTGGAGAACAATACGGGCGAGGCTCGCCTATCACGCAGCTAGAGGTGCCTCTCGTTTTACAGCTCGACGACACTAGCACGGGCTTGATCGCCCGACATCCGGCTGGCTGATGAGCAACTTGGGAACATCCGCGGCAGCAAGACGAAGCAGCGTCGTCCAAGAGAGCTCCAGGCTTCCCCACTCCAGCCTCAATTCCCCTCAAGGGAGACCCGGGTCGATCTCTGGGTACCCCAATCAAACCCCCACCCCGCCCGAACCGAGACCCTATCCTTTTCGCTGTTGGACGAACCCCATCTCACTCGAGATTTTGCCCCGAGAAGCTGAGAGAGTGTGTGTGCGTGAGCGAGTCCAAATCACTCTCTCGAAATCACGGCGCACGAATGCCGCCGCCAACTGCATAAAAGAATCCATAGCGCGGTTGGCCCGTCGTACCCCGAACGAGCGCGACCATTGATAGGCTTAGTCCAGAGGATAGGATGGATAACTACTTTTTCCCCTTCCCCACATCCTTCGTGCGCGTGGTTGTACTTTTTTCTGCTGCTTGCCGCCACCTTGACCACGGCGGCGGCGGGAAATGCAACTGCCGAGTCTCGCTTTGAACCTGCGAGGAGAGAGGGGCCACGAAGCTACACCCTGTAGCCTGTGGCCCAGGCGGCAGAAAGCAACGAGTTCCTGCGGGTAAGCTGGCAGATTTCCACGGTTGGCCGTTTTGTTCCTGTGACAAATTGGGTATTGCACCAAAAGGAAGGAGAACGAGCAAAAGCGAACGAAAGGGAAGGGAAGTCCTCGAGGCGGTGGTCCCTGGATTTCTTTTTTTCTATTCCTGTCCCTTTTTTATTTCGAGCTTCCCGTGTTCTGACTTTCCCTTTCCTGTAACCCTTTTTTCCCTGAGCTGTCTGTTTCAAGAGTCTTTCTTGCTTTGAGCCAATTGAGCATATCGTGAAGCTAGCCTCGTCCTCTTTTTGCCTTCTTTTGGACAGGAAACAATCCCTCCAAGCGAACAAGGAGCTTCCTGGCCTTCATAACCCTTCGAGTAGCGCCTCCTCGAGTTCACCGCTTTCGAAGCTCCTCACCGGCGAGAGAGCCCCTCGAGAACCACTCAAGCATTATCGACGCACGCGCGCCAGACCGAACCGTTGCATCTTTTCTTTTTGTGTCTCCCTCTAGCGATTCGGTGAATCTGGGACTTTCCTGAAGCAACAATGGCTAAGCAGGTCGCCATTTCCGGGGTGTGCCCAAGCGCTTCCCCGAGCACAACATTTTCGAGTTCATCGCCAACAACCCTTTCCAGGAGGAGTGCGATTTCGTCCCCGCCGCCCACAAACTCGCCCCCATCGAGCCCAGCAGGCCCATCTTTGTTGATTACAAGTCCGGTAAGCTCCTATCCCGGCCAAGAAGGCCGCCTTCGTGTTTCTGTCTGCCGCCATTTCTCTAGAGCGGCACCCCGCCTATGCGCCTGAAAATGCATCTCTTTGTTTTTTCTCGCTGCTTCCTGAAGCTAACTGCCCCGTTCCTCTGCAACAGGCCGCACCGTCACCCATGGCCAGCTTAAGCAGGACTCCCTCGCCGTCGCCGGCGCCCTCCAGTCTCTCGGCCTCGACCCCAACAACGTCCATGTCCTGCCCCCGACGCCCACCTGCGCCCGCCCCGAGGTCGCCCCCGTCGTCCTGATCCAGGTCCCCAACTGCCTCTCCTTCCCCACCCTCGTCCTCGGCGCCTTCGCCTCCGGCCTCACGGCCACCCTGGTATCGCCCGCCTTGACGAGCGAAGAAATCTCGTGGATCCTGCAAAATGCTCGGCCCCGCGCCATCATCACCGCCACCAACTGCGTCAAGGCCATGAGGGCCGCCCTCGCTGCCCAGGAGGACGCCGCCTACTTTGCCAACGTACCCCTCTTCACCGTCGAGGTCGCCAACGAGACGTACCCCTCGCCTCTCCCAAGAGCTCTTCTTCTTCCTCCGAGCGCGACTGGACCGAGCTCCTCACCCTCGCCAAGCCGCTGCCTCGCGCCGTCAACTACTCGTCCGAAGCCGCGCGCAACCGCACAGCCGTGATCCTGTGGTCCTCGGGTACCTCGGGCCGCTCAAGGGCGTCCTCCTGTCCCACAACGCCCTCAACTTCTCCATCGGCTCCATCTGGCACGACGCCGACTACTTCCAAGGCCTGACGCAAAAGTGGCTCGGCTACGTCCCCTTCTACCACGTCTTTGGCCTCTGCAACATTCTCCTGCTCACCGTGTCCATCGGCGCCACCGTCTACGTCATGCCCTCCTTCCACCTCGAGACCGTCCTCCAGGCCATCCCCAAGCAAGGCATCACCTACTTCCACATGGCGCCGCCCGTCGCCGTCATGCTGGCCAAGGCGGCCATCGTCGAAAAATACGCCAAGCGCGACGCCAACGGCCGCAACGCCTTTTCCAGCGTGGTTGCCGGCGTCACCGGCGGCGCCCCTCTCGGCCACGAGGTCGTCGTCGAGGTCTACAAGCGCCTGGGCTTCCGCGTCAGGCTCGGCTACGGCCTGTCTGAGGCCTGCAGCACCACCCTGCAGCGCGGCTACACCGAGGCCGACATGCACGCGCAGGCCGGCGACAGCGGCAAGCCCCACTGGGGCGTCAGGTCATGATCGCCGCCAAGGACGAGACGTACACCGCCGCCGGCGCGACGCGGGCCGGCGTCATCGGCGAGGACGGCGAGATTCTCATCCGCTGCCCCGGTCTCATGAGCGCCTACCTCCCCATCGGCGGCCTATCCCCCGGCGCCAAGCCCGACATGGGCGTCACGGCGGAGGCCCTCACCCACGACGGGTGGTTCCGCACCGGCGACGTGGGCATCCTCTGCACCGAGGGCCGCCTCCGCATCACCGACCGCCTCAAGGAGATGATCAAGGTGCGCGCTTTCCAGGTCGCCCCCGCCGAGCTCGAGGCCATCCTGTGCAGCAGCGACGACGTGGCCGACGCGGGCGTCGTGGGCATCTACGATAACAACGAGGCGACCGAGTGGCCCCGCGCCTTTGTCGTGCCCCGCGTCCAGGCGGGCGAGGCGGAGCTCCGCGAGCTGGCGCACAAGCTGGCCCGCTTGGTGGAGGGCCGTACGGCCAAGTACAAGTGGCTCCAGGGCGGCATCATTTTCGTTGAGGCTATTCCCAAGTCGCCGAGCGGCAAGATCTTGAGGAGGATCATGAAGGATGGCGGGGTCAAGGGCTTCGAGGTCCAGATTTACCAGAGGAAGAAGAGGGATGCCAAGCTGTAAAAAGGACCTCTGGTACCTAGGGCGGGCTCCGGGATGGAGGAGAGGTGAAAACGAGTGGAAGTGCGCTTGCTTGCGGATTGGTATGCGGCGTTGGTAATATAGGTTGTCTTGTATATAGTCTCGGCTTTTTCTTTGTATGTGCTTTCTTTGCCTTTCTGAGACAGAAATGGCTCCATAGCTTTGCTTGTTTAGCGTACACCATATAATGCATTTCTCATCTCAATGGCCTTTTTTGCTCGCATGATAACCAGAGCGCATTCCAAGTAGAGAAAAGTGATCAAGGTCTTATGTGTGAAGTGAATTTCATTTAGAAAGAAAAGAGGTCTCTTGGGAATCTCATATGTCCCATCGAGCCAGTGATATCCACGCTACCGCGCATGTAAACCCCTTTAGAAAACCCCAGGAAAAAGTCTCCCCAAAAATTATATACAGGCCTTTTTTCCCTCCCCCTTTCCTCGCTTATACAGAAGTTTATTTTTTTCTCGCTACGTTTCCCTAGCTCGTAGGCTGGGGCGCCTCGTAGGTCGTCGGCCAGCTAGGCACGTAAGGCGCAGAGCCCTCCACCTTGACGGTCTCGCCCTCGAGAACGCCCGAGGTCTCGACGCCGCCCTGGACCCAGGAGGACCAGGCGGTGATGCGGGTGGCGCCGGTGGTGGGGCCGACCTCGACGTCGGTGGTCTCTTCCCAGGCGCCGGACCAGACGGTGGGGCCGGGGATGATGTATTCGGTCGTGCAGGGGACGGTGGTGGTGGTCTTGGTGGAGCAGTAGACCTGTTTTGGAGCGTGGTTTGGTTAGAGATGGGGCGAAAACATTGAGGAGGGAAAAAAGGGAGGAGGGGAAGAAAAGGCTTACGTCGTGGTGCACACCGGGGTCGTCGAAGCTGTAGGCGCCGGGGAAGGACACGCCCTCGGGGAGAACGACGGTGCCGTTGCCGCCGACCATGAGCTGGACGCAGTTGGGATAGAACTGGGCGCCGCGGATGGGGTTTTCGGTGAACTTGGCGTCGGCCTCGTGCAGAGCAATCATCTCGGCGCGGAGCAAGTAACTGCAACAATCGTGTGTTAGCTTAAAGATCATTTTCTGCCCACTCAAACTTCCACTCATTTGAAGAGAAGCAAGCAGCATAAGAAAGAGAAAAAGGGAAAAGAAAGAAAAAAACGTACGGTCCGGGCTGGAGGTCGGCGGGGATGCGGACGTTCATCAGGCCGTGGTTGGGCTTGATCTCCGAGGTGATGGCCCACTTGCCCTCGCCCAGGGGTTCGCTGGCCTCCTCGAACTTGCCCTTGTGCCAGATCTTGACAAAGGAGTTCTCGGTGGGCGGGTCGGGGGAGAGGTAGGCCAGCGCGGGGCCGTGGTGCGACTTGTCAATGACATCGTCCTTGTCCGTCCTCTCGTCGTGGTGCCTTTTAGTTTGAATACACGGTTAGCTGTCATTGTTCATCAAAAGAAAAAGAGAGAAGGGGGCTGTCTTACCAGTCGAGGGTGAGGGTATCGCCGGGCACGACATCAATAGTGTACGGAGCAGGGCGGTCGCCGAGCACGTTGCACCGGATGTCGGGGCTGGTAACATCCTTGACGGGGAGTTGGCGTAGCCCCGCGGCGGGGGTCCGTTGAAAGCGGGGAGCCGCACGCCGTTGAAGGAGCCCTGGTCTACGCCGTTGAGGAAAACGCCGTAGATGTAGGAGTGGGCGGCGGCCAGGTCGGCTTGGGTAGCCGCGAAGGCAGCGACGGTGGCGATGCTGAACTTCATTGTGCTGGCTTTTTCAAGAACAAGGACGAAGATTAATGGAGGGGTGTTTTTTGTTTCCTCGCGAGTATAGAACAAGGCCGAGGTCGTCTTGTCTTTTTCTTCTCTTGATGTTCTCGAGGGAGCTCTTTTCTTTCTTTCGATCAATCTACCGGTGCGCGCACTCCCGACTTATATATAATAAAAAAAAGCTAGGCTTCTTTGCTCAAGAAGAGCGCTTGTTCCCAAGTCTGCTGAACTCCGCTCACCTGCAAGGTTCTCGTCGCATCCTCGCATATTCCACCATCAATCTATCCATCAGCGCTACGGAGAGGTAAAAGGCTTGGAAGTCGTTTACGGCGTAATTGCACCACTATACGTTCCGTACGCGAACCCGCACGTGGATGGTAGGTGCAAATAACGGAAACGACGGACCCGGGTGGGCTCGATATATGAAAAGCGTGCGGAAAGCCGGTAAGTTTACCCCGGGACAGAGAAACAATATCGATTTTCGAAACTGGGCGGATCCCGCACCCTCCAGCCCTTTGGTCTACCCCAGCCCAGCCCAGCCCTCCCAGCTTCTTGCCCGCGCTTGGCTGGCCCCTCCACGCTGTCTCGCCTAAAGTGTTGGGAGGATCTGACGCATGACGAGATTAATTCACGCTGGCTGTGGCTTTTTACTTGCCCCCAAGCCCGTGTACTTTGTAAAGCCAAGGGCCACGGCCACTTGGCCAAGCGACCAGGTCTCTCTGCCAGACGGGATGGCGCGCATTGACGTTGGCGATGCACCGGGGCACAGATAGATGGAAATCAATCAGTGTACAAAAGGGACGGATGCTTCTCCATGATGCACGATATTCCCCTCCATTACTTACGAAGTCAGGATTCATGAAAGGAACCTACAATTTCTGTTGTGTTGGTATTCCGGCTTGGAGAATTTACAAAGTATTATCATCACGTTGGACTCGAAATGGGATCGGCGCAGGGTGGGGAGAATGAGAAAATAAGAGAGAGGCAGAGAGGAGGAAAGAGGCGACAGTTGCTTCCAGCGGATTGTGATCGCCGAGTGTAAATAGGCTCAGCAACAACTGCCCGTCGCGATGCTGCCAAGCAGCGGCAGAAAAGGGCCCAGCATCCGATGATTCGATCGGCACTCGGGGATTCGAAATGTGGGGAAGACTTGATGGAAGGAAATGCACCAACCAGACATACAGCCCTAACGAGGTCCACCCTTGGCGTCACCAGCAAGGCACACTCTGACACCCTCTTGTGTCGCTCTGCGTCCTCTCTCTCCTTGTCCTCAATTTATTCTGGCGAACAGGTGGGAAGGAGGTAAGACGGCGACGAGGGAAAAGCGCGATTTATTTTGTCTTGTTCTCCTTCCTTCCTCCCTCGTCTTTGCCATCGCTGCACAATGTCCTGATCTTCTCCGGGTCCTGGCCCTCGGTCGCCGGGAGGTCAGAGACTGAAAATGGTCGGTGGCAGGTCCTTTTGTTTCGTTGACCCAGTTGCAAAAATCTTCGCTCTCGGGGCAGATGCCGTTAGGGGAAAACTCCACCTCAGCGAGATGCCTTTAACGGCATGGCTTCGAGGGTGACGAGGATATTGGTTCCTCAGCATGAGGCGAGCATGGGACCGGGGAGAGAAAAAAATCAAAATCTGATAAAATTGAAAGTGGACAAAACCCACGGTTTACGTGGGAGATACTACCCCAAGGGTAAAGCTTTCTCCTGTTTCCCTGCACGAGACAGAGCGTGGCTTGCGGTGTGAGCAAGGGATTGGATGAAGATAATCTACGTGCAGGACGATGGGGAGTCCAGGGTCGATGCAATGGTGGTGTGCAACCATCGCCGATGTCTGTCCGTGGACATGGACGAGCCCAGTGTTGCGCTGTCTCCGCAGGACGGAAACCGATGGTGACGGGGGCACGGCGAAACGGAGGCAAGGAGCTGTTGGGTTCTTGAGCAGGACAAAAGGGAACTCGCCGGCGGCAATACTTCAATGTTGCGGCGACCCACAAATGCCGACCCTGCCGGTCACGGAAGGTTTGGAATGGATTCCAATGACGCAGCGGCCAAGGTCCTGAAAGACATCAATGATGGGCTTTGAAGCAGGGTTTGGCCTTTTTGGCTCAGACTCGTGGGGCCAGGCCCAGACTCAGAAGGTCCCCTTTTAGAGAGGGTTTCGAGAATTGAGACTTCGGGAGAAGCAAACACAAAAGAGGCGGCGCAGAGGTGGCGATTTAGACCGATGATACCCATCGGGCCGTATCACATGGTCTTTGCTTAGATAAAAGAATCATTTTACAGGGACAATCAGGAAATATATGGCAGGTGACCAAAGCCCATCGACCAGAATCTGGATAAGAGCGACCTTGTCTATCCTTGCATTAGAGTTATCCTTTCCTCGGAGATAAGAACCGGTGTGATAGCCGCGGGGCGCACTTGCACTGGCGGCGCGCCACATCTCCCGTGGAAGGAGGGGACCTTGTCACTTGGTTATCGGTCAAGATAAGCGTGGGGTGCGGGTTTTCTAGAAAATGTGCGAAGAAGGAGGGGGTTGTATCATTTGCTATTCTCGGAGGGAAGGCGCAATTGAATTTTCGAGGCCCCCGAAGGCCGGAAGAAAGGGGAGGGGGATACGAACAACGACTTCTGTGAATTCAATGTGTCCGTCCAGTCCTGTTCCCTCCGATCGATGCCCCACCATCCACCATACTCCATGCTGCCTTCCTAGGCTGGCTGTCGTAGTGGAGAGTAGACTCGTGGTGGGCTGGGCTTGGCTTTTGGCTGACCCTTGTCACTCTTGCCCCTCTGCTCGGTGGGGTGGGTACCTTCGGATTGGTCTTCTGGCGGTGGCTTTCCACATGCGCAGGTCTGACGCCGAAGCCGATTCAACCCATCCAAATCAGGGAAAGGCCGAGCTTACCTGACGCCATGCGCCTTTGCCCACCCCCGTTCCCTGCCCTCCATCTCAACCCTTTTTTGTCCGTTCGTGGACCTCGACCGACTGAGTCAAAACGTCGGTGACTTCATAAGTGTCTTTGCAAGCGACCCACGGGAGGGGAGGGGCCCACGCTTGCAAAAGGGGGCCTTCGGACTGGATCCCTTCCCTCCGTGTGTGGATCAAAGGACCGATGTTGAAGCTCATGCTATATAAGAAAGAGCGCCGCACTTGAGCTAGTCTTTCCTCGTGCTCTCGATTCCTACTGTCCTTGAATAAAGTCTTCTCGTTGTCTGCTGAGATTGAAAATCTTTCTATTTTTGCTTCCTCCACATACCAAGATAAACATTCGCCACTCTTTGTTCTATCGGTGGAGTTTCCCACTAGGTCGCGCCTCTCAAACATAGCTCAAAGCTATATTCCTAGCCGCCACCTCTTTTCGTTGACATATATACCCTCTCCGCCCCCTCTTCTTTTCTTCTAAAACCTTCACCATTTGTCGTTACTTTCGCTGCTAGAACGAACCGCCGCTTACAGTGAAACCGGTGGACTACTTAACGCGGAGAGTGTTCAGATGCATCTCGATATGTGCACATCCATGGTGAAGTCGAGGTTTTTGACGAACCCCCATGACTTGGGGGTCGTCGCAGTCGGATTTTCCGGCGGTCAAGTAAGTGTCATCTCACAAGCTTCTTGTTCTCTTCTTCATCCACCGCCGCAGTTGTACCCTCCTACTGCACGCCTACCTCGAGATCAAGAGTTACTAACAAGAACCGTTTTTCCCGGAAATAGGGCAAAGCCGGCGTCGACGACGGTCCCGTAGCCCTCATCGACTCGGGATTAATCAACCAGCTCCGCAACGAGCTCGGGTACAGGATACACGGCGACGAGGAAGTGGAAGTGCAGCTCTACAAGGACATTGTGCTCGCCGACGACCCGCCGTTCCGCAACATGCTCAACCCGCGCAGCGTCTCCGCGGTGACGGCCAAGATCGCCGACGACGTGTACTCGCACGCGCGGGAGGGCCGCATGGTCCTGACGCTAGGCGGCGACCACAGCATCGCCGTGGGCACGATTGCGGGCACGGCGCGGGCAGTGCGGGAGAGGATGGGGGCCGGGAGATGGCCGTCATATGGGTGGACGCGCACGCCGACATCAACACGCCCGAGACGAGCGACAGCGGCAACATCCACGGCATGCCCGTTGCGTTTGTGTCGGGGCTCGCGCGGGAGGAGAGGCCGGATATCTTTGGCTGGCTCAAGGAGCACCATATGCTGAGCTTGAAGAAGCTGGTGTATATTGGGCTGCGCGACGTGGATGTGGCGGAGAAGAGGATTCTGCGGGAGAATGGCATCAAGGCGTTTAGCATGTTTGACATTGACAGGTAAGTTTGGGCCAACCGTCGGTTTCCCACATTCCTCCTCTATAGGGAGAATGGTTCGCGATCAAACATCGTCTACGACTGGCTATTCAAAGAAGAAGGGATTGGCTAACATTGTTGGGCGTATAGGCACGGTATTGGCCGGGTCGTCGAAATGGCTCTCGCGCACATTGGCAACGACACCCCGATCCACCTCTCGTTCGACGTCGACGCGCTCGACCCCATGTGGGCCCCTCGACCGGCACGCCCGTCCGCGGCGGCTTGACGCTTCGCGAAGGCGACTACATCTGCGAGGCGCTGCACGAGACGGGGAACCTGGTGGCGGTGGATCTCGTCGAGGTTAACCCCCAGCTCGCGGCGGAGACGGACCTCGGCCCCTCTGAGACAGTGAGGGCGGCGAGTTCGCTGATCCGGTGTGCGTTGGGAGAGTCTTTGCTGTAAAAACGGGGGGGCTGGGACCGTTGAGCCGATAGCTTTCCGGATATTTTGTTCTCTTGTTTTTCTATGTCTAATCATCAAACATTCCCTTTCCTCCGGAGCCTCTCGAATTGAGGCCGGTCTTATTGTGGCCGAGAGGGAATCTTGGGGAAATATGCCGCGGTATCACGGCCTGGCGGGGTTTTACGTCTCACCTCCACATTCATGTTCGTCTTGCTCTTTCTATTTAGGCTGGGGGAAGTTTCAATCCAGCGTTCAGATATCCATTAGAATGGTGCTATTACCAATAGACTCCTTGAACATTGCAAGACACGGTTTGAATCTGAGGCGAGACGAAAAGAGTCATGGCCGTGATGCCTCGATGTGGATGGGCGGGATCCGGAATCATGGTGCATTGCAACTTTGCTAATGCGCTGCACGAGCGATGCAGTATTAGCGAGAGCAGATTGCATTGGTTTCGAACGCGGCCGTCAACGGGACAAAGTCCCCTTTTCAGCTCTCTAGAGGTAAATAGTTTACTAAAAGTAGGTAGATGATTTGACTGCGGCCCCCGTATCCTTTCTCCCAATTGGTTTTGACGTTTATTTCTGTTTTATCAACAAGCGGAGACAAAGACATTGGGCTGGCTGGGGGCTATCGCTCGCATCTCGGGTCGGGCTGGGAGGGACCAAAGTCAACACAACACGGAAAGCACCCAGCCACGATTGGGCTCGAAATCGGTTCCACGTCCGCGGCACCACCCCCTTCAACATCGATACAGATAGAAAAAAATGCAAGAGAGCTGTGGTGCCAGCCCCTCGTTGTTTTGTTCGCCAAGTGCTCTTCTCTTGCCTAGTCTCTTCATCACAGGGACGGGTGTGCGTCGTGATTCCACTGGGGATGCGAAGGGAAGGACGATGAAAACCACAGGTATTTCTCGTGATGAAGCTTCATGTTGGGCGTTTGGAAACCACATATCAAAATTTGGCGCCTAATTACGGACCCTGTGGTTATCCGCCCGAGGGCTGGGGGTTGAATCGGCCTCTCTCGTTGGGGCAGCGCAGGGATAAGGGAAAAAGACACAAAACCGCCCTGCCATCGAACGCTGTGTGTCTGTGTGTGGGTGCGTGAGTGTGTGCATGCGTGGTTGGGTGCAACGCCGGTTCCACCCCCACCACTCAAACAGCGAAAAGCCACCTCCAAATTCCCATGGTTGCCGCGCCGACCACGCCGGGCTCCGTCCCCGCAACCCTCCCCCGGAGACCCCAGCTCGAGGGTCTTAGCAAGAGGACCAAAAAAAAAAAAAAGAGAAGGAAAAAAGGGAAAGGGTGGGCGAGACATGCGCTTACTCGAGAAGGGAGCGAGAGGAGTAGAACGCAACCATAATATAGCCTTCATCCCTCGAAGAAAGGGAGAAAAATAAAGATTACGTCTTCAACCTCGCCAAGACGAAACCTTCGTGGAACCAAACCCCTCATCTCACTTTCACGAAACCACCTTTTGCTCTCTCTTTGGCAAACAAGTCAAAGGAAATAGTGCGAGGCTTGTCATCAACACAGCCCTTTTTTACGACATACAGCAAACAGAAAACCTGAGCCCGCCGAATTCCAACCATCGTTTATTTTCCGTCTGGGCTGACGTGGGCTGCTGCAGACCCATTCAGGGTGCTTTTGGAGCGACGAACCTGAGCCAAACCGGAGCCCAATCGCGCGAGGCAAAAGAAAAAACCCACCCCAACGACGGCCAGAGACGTGGCAGCACTGGTCGACATTTTACCAACAGAGGAAGTGATAGGCGAGAACGAACGACGGGGAAGTAAACACCAAAGGACGACTCACAAGGTGTCCCACCGCTTTATACGCAACTTGCACCAAGTTATTCCAACTGGGGATTATTATTCCTGGGTTATTCGGCTGTGCTAGGTGACGAAACCCACATCGCAAAATCTCGGGGAAAATTGGCGGATTCTCTCTCCTTTTTCTTCTTCTTCCTTTTCCCCTTGCTCAGTCAGGGGTGGCATCTTTCTCTGTCGGGAGATGTGGAGGAATAGAAAGAGTACTAGCTGGACGACCTCGAGATACTTCGACGACTGACCATTCGCTTGCTTCCTCGAACAACGACGCCGATTCCGTTGCCCTTACCGACCACGACACACCCTAATACCCCGACTCTTGAGAATTTCCTTGCCACTCCTCACCGCGACCTGAGCCCGTCGAACGGGAACTCCTTCATTGCTGCGGAGCCTCGAGGGTATTCCCAAGCTCCGTTTCCCCTTTACTCGACGCCGAGTCTTTACACTCTTCGATTCTCCCTCCCACCCTCTACAATGGCGGCCTCGACGGTGACGACGGGCACGACGGTGTATACGAGACGAAAGGCCCATGTGCATACGTACAAGTGGCCATGGATCCCGTTTAACATCTGGATGTTCGCGATGCTGCTGAGCTCTTCAGCCATTGTGGGCATATTTGCCAACTTTATCAGCATACAAGGCTATCTCTTGTTAGGGATACCATGGTAAGTCAGACCTTGCGTCGTTGCTTGTCCTTGTGTTTTTTTTTTATTCGGGTTCTCCCTGTTTTCTTTCTCTTTGGAACTGCGCTAACTTGGGGCACTTTGGATAGGTACTTTCCGTACTTTGTCACCGTTGGCTCCTTTGCCATCCTCTACGTCTTCACCCTCGTCTACCTGCTATCCCAACATCGACTCTTACCCGCCATCGTCATGATTGGCGCCTTTCTGGTCTTCATCCTATGGTTCGTCGGGCTTATCGTCGTCTCTATCGAGCTGTGGGGACCCAAAGGCTCGGTCAACGGCGTGTGCAACCTAAGGGTGTTTAACAGACATCCCGTGGGCGATAACACGGAGACGCTTGCGTGGCTGCAGGAGAGAAGCATATGTACGTGCAACTACACCGTCTCTTTTCAACACTTCCCTCCTTCCCCCTTACCCCGCGGACTGCGCATTTATCTTGCGGTTATTTATGCAATTTTTATGAGGGAACTTACTAACGATGACGTGTTATCTCTAGGCCAAGGGTGGCATGCCGTATTTGCTTTTGCTCTCGTAGGCCTGCTCTGCCTGATATGGATCATGGTGATGGCTTATGAAGTTTTCGTGGCCTCGTTATAAAGATACATAAAGAACAGGGTGATCTAAAAGGAGCAACAAGACCGAGAAGGAGAAAAAGAGAGAGATGGCGAGGTGGAGTTGTATGATACCCAACTTAACGGGGCTATCCGTGGAGTACGCGTCTGCGCAGAGTCGTTTTTTGCGGTGTTTGGTGCTTTGTTTGATTTTCTCAAGCTTGTGCAGCGGGTTCTTGTCCCTTTTTTGCCTTTTGGACAGCGATGTGTTTCTTTTTCGTTTTCGTTTCCCCGTTCATGCCCGGGCTTTTCGTTTTGCTTTCATCCTCCCTATCCTCCGACGAACCAAATGTTGTTGGTCTTGACTGCTTTCTATGCTTGGTACAAGGCACAGAGCTTCCCCCGATTGCGCAACTGAACAAATATGTAATGATGGACGAATTTGTGGTAAAGCGTGGAGTTTTGCTATTTCATAGGCGATTGGATTCTTCGTTTTTCCTGCTTGATTCCCCAGGGGAGAGATGGGTTTCTTCGGATTTAGATAGCATTTTTCTAATCTAGGGTTTACACCAAACTACTTTCCCCTTATGCATCAATATTCTTCACCTGCAGACTCCCAGTGTTAAATCAATGCAAGTCGACCATGGTGTCTCAAAAGCTACAGAGATTCCACATCGCAATGGCCGCGAAGAAAAGGTCGGGTCTACGGGCTTGCTCTCTGTCTCTTGTCTCTGTGTGCCTCTCTCTGCCTCTCCAGATGGTCGCTGGGACGGCTTCTGCTGGCGACGAATCAGCACATCGGCGACAAAACCAATGAGCAGACCACATGGGAGCGGTGGAGCCCGGCCTATTATTTTAGGCTTCGGGGTCCCGTGGATCTGCATCATGTCTCTTTCACGGACTGGCCTAAAAGAAATTCCGGCCGAGTGGCCCATGGCGAGACGAGTGGAAAATCACTTCAAGCCCTTGCATCTGGCCGAAAGGCACATCGTGTCGAGTAAGTAATATCTGCTGCTCGATAATTGCAAGCATACATCTTGAGGTAGGCATCGAGATCCGGCCCATATGCCCCTCAGTTAGCGCAAAGGCTCGAGCTCACCCCCTTTTTCTTGGTTCCGAGTCGGGCTACCACAGCTGTCAATGTCATAGCAACCGTGGTGGTTGGGTGGGTGAGGCAAGCCCCGTGGCTGCCCTGCCAAAATGGAGCATCCTTGGACAGGGGTATCGCTGTACCTCACCGGATTCAGCAACAAAAGGTGGGGCTGCCGCTCGATAAGAAGGAGAGTAGTGTACTTGTATGTGTGTGCGAGGCGAGATATGACAAGTTCAAGAAGAGCTGGCTGAAGCTTGAGGGACTGGAGGGTTTTTGGCACAAGGTGGGAGGACATGGTGGTAATGAAGCATATTGCCGGAGGCCATATTGTAGCGATGAGGATTAATGATCGCGAAACGATGGAAGTGAGGCGACCCAAGGAGAGAGAAAATCGTTGATGGAAAGAACGACAGACAAAGTTCAGGCGAGCTTGCCTGTTCAGGCCGGGCCCGCGAGGAGCACCAAACAGTGTAGCACTTGCTCCTTTCGGAAAACCTAAAGCGCGTCATCAGAAGGAGCGAACGGCTTCCCGCAATCCTCACTGTTACATCCAGAAAGGGGAATGGAGAAGAAAGAAAAAACGGCGTTTCTCTTCCCCTGAATGTTGTCGAGGATTCTCAAGCTCCAGTGTTGCATTTGCCTGCCCATGCAAGCAAAACGCCCCGACGTCGAGACCAGACCATCTCCTCCCCTGTGCCGTCGAGAAAGCGGCTCTCTTCTCGTTCTTTGCTTATTTTCCCCTGCTCATCTATATCCATTTTTTGCCTTTCCGACGGAGTTGGCGCAAATTTTCCATGGCACAAGGTTGACAAACACATTGATTTTCCAGCATTCCTTTCCCCTTGTCCACGATTTTCCACCACCCGTCCCCGCGTAAATTCCTCTGCCTGCAGGTCCTGACCCAGCAAAAAGAGCCGACCCGACATCTGGGCCCCCATCAATCACATCACAAGGCGGGCGCATCGGGTCAAATCACAGTCAACATTGAACATAAGCGGGAGCCTTCTCGGGCACGAAGAAACGGAAACCCAAAACACGACCCACGAGCCAATCCGACATTCCAAGACACAAAAGTTTTCTGCTGCCCCTGTAGCCATTTTTGTCTCAAAAAGCTCGACGAAACGATTGTCCGGGACACAGCTCCGATCCTCCTCTCAAGATCCGCAAGGTTTTTCCTTCCTTTTCCATCCCCGGATTTTCCAAACTCGGCTCGACGATTTTGCCGCCATTTTTCTGCATCTAGCCCGTACTTCGCGAATGCGACGCAGCGCGTCTTCCGCACCTGCCTAGCACACGCGCAAAATATCAACATCTTGGCGACATCGCCATCGCCCTGAACCGCACATTTTACTCGGGCGGCAAAGAGGCATTCTTGCCCCTTTATAATGGACGAGGAGGACCCCCAGCGGTCTCCGGCGTCGCAACAGCCTGTGCGAAGCTCGACACCCACCGACACGCCATCCAAAGATGCCGCGGAATCTCACGCCGCCACGAAAGCGACGGATGCGCGGCAGGCCGATTTGACGAAACCGCCTCCGCCATCCGCCCACTCCATCATCGACACAACCTTCACGGATGTGCGCCCGGACGACAGCATCATGGACTCTTTTCATGAGCAAGCAGTCCATGCGCACCTCCAGGACGTTGAATCCAGCTTCCACGCCCCCTCTCCCCCTGACGAACACCAATCCCGCCGGCGGTATCGACGACACCTACCTTTCGACGCCGCGCCCCGCGCTGCTCAGTCGCCTTCGCCTAACCTCCCCCTCTCATTGAAGACGACGCTTCGTTTCGATCCGTCTCCCCAATGAAACAAGCTACTACTCTGCCTCTGCGACCGGCCTCACCCTCTTTCCTGGAGCACGACGCCGGCGCTCTACCCGCACTCGAACCCCTTGACACTACAACTACTGACGTTTCCAACACCACATCCTCCCTCGAGAATCTCGACTCCTCACCAACAGCCGCTGCCGCCGCGCGCACGATATCGCGAGTTATATCGTCGGCCAGTGCCCACTCCCAGGGCTCCGTCATCCGCAACCCCGGGGCGGGCGACGACTCCTTTTCCGCCAATGACAATGACGACGAACTCCCATCCGGGCTCGACTTTTCTCGCTCGGCGCTCTCGAGCCGCTCGCTCGGTCTTCCATCTGGCGTCCTCCCTAAGCAGAGGCGGAGTCCTAGCCCGACGAAGCAGGCATTCGATGCGGGGAGCACTCCCGGACATGCTCTACAACAAAAGCCCAAGTACCTTCGGAGCCGGAACTCGAGCCAGCGCTCCTCCACCTCCTCGTTTACGAATCCCGATGCGGACGACGGCGATAGCGACGTGACGGTCGGCCTAGCTCCAGATTATGGTATGCAGTCTGGTGTAGGGGTTCGAATATGGGAATGCCCCGAAGCCTCAGCAGCTTTCTGAATCGGTCGATTAGCATGGGTAGCATGGCTTCTGGCATCGAGGACTTGCACGAGAGCGGTGCCGCGAGCTCCAAGGGCTATGATCACCTGGAAACCCTCGACGAGGATGCTAGCTTCCGAATCGGAGATAATCCACAGGACGATCTCCTGAGGACCCCGAAGCCGTCCAAGCAGAACCTCAAGGACCCCACCGATACCGTCATCGCCCGCCATGTGCAAAACGTGCAGGTACCCGAATCCTTGGCCAAAGAATACAAGTTTCGCAGTGGGCTGGTTACGCCGCGCAAACCCTCCAACCTCACATCGTCCATCGGCCCTTCGCGTTCAGGTAAGAACCTGACGCTCAAGGAGCAGAGCAGCACGATCGAGAGGCTGTCCAAGGAGAACTTTGACCTCAAGCTCAAGGTCATGTTCCTGAGCGACCGCCTAGATAAGCTTTCCGAAGAGGGTGTTAAGGAGATGATCTCGGAAAACGTCGAGCTCAAGACGAGCCTCGCCGTGATCCAACGGGAAAACAAGGCTTTGCGTCGGCGGGTCAAGGATCTAGAGAAGCAGCTCAAGGAGGAGGACGAGAGACCGAGCACGGCAAAAAGCGGTGCCTCGTCCAACTCGAACCAGTCCTTTGAGGATGCCGCCGCTGCGCAAGAGCGCGAAGAGGAGCTGTTTTACCTCCGGGAACGCATCGAGGAATACTCGGTCGAGGTCGAGCGGCTGCGCCACGAGTGTATGAATAGGGAAAACGAGAAGCGCAAGATGTCGGAGATGGTACGAACCCTTGGCGAACGGAGCGCTGGCGAGTCTCTCGGTCGGCAAGATGAGACCGACATGTGGAAGGACCTTTTGGAGCAGGAGACGGCCCGCCGCGAACAGTCGGATGAGGATAATCGAAGGCTGCGCGACGAGATCTTCCGCATGAAGCAGGAAATGGCGGCTGCGGGCGGCAGCTTGCACCACACCACCAACATTTACAACATTACCAAGAAGAACCACAATAGGGCGGGCTCCCCTTCGCGACCCGTGTCTGGCCTGTCCGGCGATATGGAAAGCACCAACGGCATGAGCACGGCTAGCACCCTTATCGAGGAGTTGCGCCGCGAGAGCGAGCAGTTGCGTCACGAAAACGCGGAGCTTCGTCGCGAGGTTGGCGCCCAGACGTCGATGCTTACATCGAGGAACCGCGAAAAGGAGCGCCTCTACCAAGAGATCGAGGACCTAAAAATGGCCCAGCGGCGGGGCGGCCCCGCGCCATCCACCATCGACACGCTACTCGAGAGATCGGCATCCCGCGCCGGTGCTCACCACCACCCGCAGCACCAGCGATCGATGTCGAGGAACAGCGGCACGACGAGGGTCACGAATCCGCAGGACGAGGCCGAGCGAGAGGAGCTGGAGAATCAGCTGGCCGAGTGTCGCGACAAGATTAACGAGGTCAAGCTTCAGAACCAGGAACTCGAGCAGGAACTAGACAAGTGCATGCAAGACTTTGAGGTGGCCATCGACGGTAAACGGCAGGCGGAGGAGCTCGCGACGGCGCTACAGCAGGACCTCGATACGACGATGAACGATCTGGTGGCATTGCAGGCGGAGCGTGATGAGGCTTTGCGGGAGCAAGCGGAGATGGAGGCGGAGTTTGAGGCGCTGCGCAAAGAAGCCCAGACCGAAATCGACGCCCTCGAAGCGGATCTGGACCAGCGGGCAGAGGACTCGCACCGGTTGCAGCTCGACCTGCAGGACCGGTCCGAGAACTTTGCCGCGTTGCAGGAGGAGATGCGCAAGATGAGCGATGCGCTGCTGAGGCTTGAGGATGAGCAGGAGAACAAGCTGCGACGCATCCAGGAACTAGAGCATGAGCTCATCCACGCCAACGCGGAGCTTGAGGACCTCGAGAACAAGCTTGCCGAGGCCAACGACAAGGCTAACCGCCTTGGGGTACAGCAGGAGTCGTCTCAAGGCGAGGTCGCGTTCCTGCGCGAGGAGCAGGAGGCGGACAAGATTCGCATCGGCAACCTGGAGGCGGAGCTGGCTGCTTCGGAGCAGTCGCTGCGGGACGAGCGGGACCGGGCGACGGAGTTGGAGCAGAGGCTGCAGGCGGAGCGGAGACAACGCGAGATGGTGGCGAACCGCGAGAAGGAGGAGGTGCAGCAGCTCATTAATGGACTGAACCGGGAGACGTCGGCGGCGAGGGACGAGTCGCGCAGGTTGAGGAAGGCGTTGACGTCGCGCGAGGTGGAGGCGGCGGAGTGGAAGGAGAGGCTGATGGAGCTGGAGGGCAATTTGAGGGTGGCTCTGGGCGACTTGAACGGAACTAGGTCAAGTCTTCTCAACGTAAGTGCACTGCTCCACGACATGGCTTCGGGATTTGGCACCACATGCAATCTTATTCTTGCCTCCCTCGTATCCTAACCTATTGCTAACATTCCATTCGACAGTCGATTTCGGGCCTACAACGGCAGCTGGAAGACACAGTACGCGAGCTTGACGCAGCCAAGGGCGATATTGGGGAAAAGGATAGGGCGCTCAAGCAGCGCGATGGGCTTTTGGAGTCTCACGGACTCGAGTCCCGGCGACTAGCCGAGCTTCTAGAGAAGGAACGACAAGGCCACCGAACGACCAAGAGCCAGTTCGAGACGTTCCAGAAGACGCATCACCACGTCAGCGTGACGGCGAACGCGCAGGAGGAGCGCATCCACGAGCTCGAGATACAGCGAGCTCAAACGCAGAAGCGACTCGCGAGCTTGGAGAGCACGTTCAAGGAGCAGCTGACGGAGCGCAACAACCTGCTCCTGTCGTTGTGGGCACGCCTGAGCGGCCTCTGCGGAAGCGACTGGGCGCACGATAACAGCCTGATCAACGGGCGGGCCCTGCCGTCGCTAGAGGCGGTAGCGACGATGCTGCCCGGTTTCAGCAAGAATCTGCTGGCGGCGGTCAAGACACTGGAAGACATGGTGAAGGGGTTCAGGACACGAATCAAGGGAGTGGAGCGGGAGCTGTGGAGAGAATACCAGAGCCTGGAGAACGGGCTCGAAGTGCGAATTAAGAAGTTGGACAAGCTCGAGACCATGGTGCGCAACGGCATCGCGTCCGGGTCGCTGAGCCGATTCGGGGCAAGCATGGTGGCGGCGGCGTCGTCGTCGGACGCGCAGACGCAAGCTAGGGCGGATGCGCTGGAGGACGTTGTGAGGCAGCTGAGGGTGGAAAACGCGACGTTGCGCACGGCAAGCGACGTGAGGGCGCGAGCCGTCTACGGTGGCGGAGTGCTCGGCGGGGATAACACGTCGGGCGAGACTGTCGGGGCGGGTAGTCCCTCGCCTTCGATACCGACGGGTCCGCGCGACAGGGACAACAGCCGGACGAGGAGAAACATTTACACGAGCGCGGGCGGCACAACGACGACGACGCGGACGTCGACCATGACGCGAGCGTCGACGTCGCACGGCGCTCCGCCGCCGCTCCCCGCCCCGGTTCGTCAGCGAGCCGGGAGGTGGTGCCGTCGGCGGCGGGTGACACGACGGGTGGGAATGGAAGCGGAAGCGGTGACAATGCGCTGATGTTGAGGCTGCGGGATATGGAGCGCCGGCTGCGTACGGAAAGGGAGGGGAGGAACCAGGACCGCACGGCGGCGCGGCAGAGGCTGGGAGACTTGGAGAATCAGAATAGGGAGCTAAAGAGCGAGGTGGGGAGGATGAAGAGGATGAGCGAGGTGGATTAGGG
This sequence comes from Parascedosporium putredinis, assembly GCA_949357655.1. Lineage (NCBI taxonomy): Eukaryota > Fungi > Ascomycota > Sordariomycetes > Microascales > Microascaceae > Parascedosporium > Parascedosporium putredinis. The sequence goes on along the minus strand of CASHTG010000012.1, from coordinate 4,239,291 downwards.
TGGATTAGGGGACGAGAATGAGAATGGAGCATGGAGAATATGGAGTAGGGGGTTCACTCGGCTCGTGTACGAAAAAGGGCGATGTGTGTGTGTGAACATGGCATGAGGGTTTTATTGTACTAGTATTGTTACTATCTCTTTTTTTTTTAAGCTTTGTTTATTGCGAGCCTCGCTTTTTTGTGTATTGGTGTTAATGGGAATAAGAGGAGCATTTCTTACTCGACTGCTTTTTTCTTGAAAAGAAAATCTTGTTATCTGCAGACTTCAACTCGCTAAGGCATATTTTCTGTTTGTGAGCGTGACGAAAGCGCAACGTTTTCCTTTGAAAACATGTCCGCGATCACTGCTTAAGCTACAAACCCAGGACAGACTTAACCAACAGCGCATCATCCACCAGGTGTCACGTCACTATAGGTGTAGATTCAAAAACATTGGTTGTCATGATGCAATTGCGTATCTGCTGTCATTATTTCGCTAGACTATGTATAAAGGACACTGGAACAAAGGCGTTTTCCCGCCATGACTCCTGATAATATTTTTTTCCTCCGCTTGTTTTCCCAATCCCTAAAAAAAAGAATTTACATGCCAACCCACTTGCCGATGAAGGGGACGAGGTAATCCATCTTTCCGAGAGGGACACCCTTGGACCTGGCAATGCTGTACGTGGTCATGAGGTGGAAGTAGACGTTGGGCAGGGTGTAGCCCTCGGCGTAGCCCTTGGCGGCCATGTTGACCTTCCTGTCGGGGCCGAGGTTGACGGGGACCTCGGTGTCGGCGTTGGCGGCGATGAGGGCAGCGTCGGCACCCTCGACGGCAGCCTTGGCCTGGGCGATGAGGGCCTCGAAGGCGGGGAAGGAGTTGGTGTCGTCGCGGGAGTAGACGGGGGTTCGGCGCCGGAGGAGCGGGCGACGAACTTGGCGGCGGCGTCGCAGACGATGTAGACTTGGAAGGACAGGGGAGCATGTCCTCGGCGAGCTTCCAGCCGACGACGTCGTCGAGGAGATGGAGTTCTCCTCGGCGTGGGTCTTGACCTTGGCGAGGATGCCGGTGAGGGCGTTGAGGGCGGCCTTGAGTTGGGGGAGGGTGGCGTCGGCGAGGGTGTAAGACATGGTGGGCGGGTTGTGTGTGTGTGTGTGTGTGTGGGAGGAATTTGGGGAGAAGAGAGGTTGGATTAGAGTTTGGCTTGGTACTGTGGGAGAGGTGTGAGAGATGAGAGGAGAAGATGGGGTAGGGAGGAGAGTGGGAATGGGGAAGACGAGCTTGACTTTATACACATGGGTTCAAGGGGGAGAGGAAGGGAAGAAGACAAAATAGTGCTGTTTCTAGGTTGCGTGTGTGTGTGTAGTAGGAGCTGTGCTCTTCTGTCACGGGCTCTTTCTACACACCCTCCCCTCTTTTTTCCCATTCTCTCTCCACAATACGTAGACGCAGGGTTCGTCGTTAGAGGTAGCTTCGGCGGCACGGTGGACGTGGATGGGGCAGGCAACGCGGAGGCACAAAGAGGACACGAACCCGGGGATTTCGTACTAGGGTCAATGAGAATGGAGGGGCGGGCTAGGTTTTCGAGGGAGGTTAAAAACGGGGAGGGGTGAACCTGGATGGACGAGTTTCCCTTTCCGGGCTCCGTTTGCCCTTTGCACACTTTCTTTAGTTCTCATCCATGAGGATTTGCGGTGGCCGGTTAGCCGAGCGGAGCCTGGCAAGCGCGAGAGGGGATCCCTCTCCTGATACGCTGAGAGGGAGCATAGAGTTATCTTTGAAGAAGCATGTGTACATTCCAATGGATGGATGTGGAATCAAGCCACGGCTTTTGCGTCGAGGGAAACTAGCTCGTACTCTCTTCATTCTTGATTTGCGGGGCAGCATTCGAGTTTAGTCTTGGTGGGTTATGAGACTTGGGAGGGCAGGAGAAGCTGCTAGAAACGTTCTAGCGAAACCGACGCCGAGAAACCCGACGCCAAACAGCGCCAATTCCTTTCCGGTGATCAGGGCAGATACCTTTCTCCATTCCCCTCTCCTGATTATCGCCATGCCTCAAGCGATACGTGCCGCGAGAGAGCGCTGATCAATTAATGGATGGGGAGGGGGAACTTTGCGGCGCTTTTGCTGCGCGCATCAATTCGGCTGGGCACACACCGATTTTCGGGGCGCGGGGCGCTTGGGACTGAGGTTTTACCCCGCCAAAACGGAACAACAACATTGAAGGTTCGGTTGCTCGAAATGCTCGAGGGACTGGACCTTCGCGTTGCTTGCTGGCCAGGACAACCGTTTCTTCAGAGCTTCCCCTCTCACCAAAATCCCCAGTTACTTGAGTTGTTGATCAACCTGCCCAGAGCCCGGCGGGATCTCGTGTTTTGAAACAGACAATAAAAAGAAAACTCGTCAACTCGCTCGGGCCGATCCAACCATCTTCTAAGCTGTCCGTTGTGTTTCCACCGTGCAGCTCTGTCTGGGGCTTGACGCTTGGCTCCCGCATTACAAAGCGTAAACGTGCAAATAAACAAGCCTCCTTGGTCTCCGTAAACATGATGAGAAAAGAGTGAAACGTCGTCGTCGTCGTTGACAAAGACCCGCCCCGCGCTGCCCAGCCCCGCGAATCCTGCCAGGGGAAACAGAAAAAGGGAAAAGGGGGTGTGATGGGGAGATCGATGGAGGGATGGAGGGGCGGCGCAAGGCAGGCAAAGCCGTCAGTGACTAGGATCGATTATGGAGTCGAGCTAATATCGCATAGCTTCCCGCCGTTTAAAGTTGGATTTCTAATCAGGAGCTCCCCAAAACGTTCGGCGCTGACACTTGGACACTTGGAGTGGGGTCCAAGGGCTGGATCCCGCCCTCCTCCATTCCTTTCTGCGGTCGAGAGGACGCTCCTCGCATCGCTGAACAAAGGAACCGCTTTGAATTTGTCAGCGAACTGGTACCATCCATAAACCCTCCCCAAGCAACGACTATCGTCATGCAAGGTACAGTTCAATCTGGCAAGGAATGACACGACGCACGCCCCTCCAACCTCGCTCCCAGCCAGGCAGAGACGGCGGAAATGGAAGGGAGGAGGAAACGCACGAGGGATAGTAGCCCTATCCCCATTAGTGTCGGTTTGCCTTACGGCGCGCCTCGTCTTTACGACCGAAAATCCGCTAGGGCGTCCTCCATCGGATTCGGCGATAGGGGTTGTGAGGAGCCCAAGATCTTTGCTCACATCGAGATTCCAAAGCACGAGAAAGCCGAGACCAAGCCTGTACACAAAAACACTAATATCAACCTACCTGCATCTTTGTGGCGGTGTCGACTTTTTGCGGAGTCCCGCCCTAGACCTTGACCTTGAGATTACACGGGATAAGCTCTTTTCGGACCTTCGCGCTCTCTCTCGCCCTGTCTTGGCCAATATCAAATTGTGATCTGGGTAGTAATACCTGCCTTGATTCCTGCATTCCTTCGTGACATTCCTCCAGCTCACCGCATCTCGCATCGCGCATCGGGCACCCGCCCTCCGCCGTGCTTCCGCAAAGCTAAGCTTGTGATGCCTCCCCTGTGAAATCCGGCGGGATCCACGACGGATTTCACCGTTCTGGTGGCGCTTGGAGCCTGTTTTCATGAGTGGGTGCCACAGGTGGTCGTTCAACCACCCAACACCCGTCGGAAACGCATCCGCCCTACTATTACACCTTCCCCCGTTCGTCGAGCAATACAATCGGCGACTGGTTACCCCGTCCGGCCCGACTGTTGCAATCATCTTAGCAATTTGGATTGTGGATGCTGACTGGGTCGCCCTTGCGCGACAACCTTGCATGTGTACTTGTATGGGTCGATCATTGGGCTTGGTAGGCGGGATGATTTTGTATTTGAAAGCAAGCATGGGGCTGACGATAGCCCTACCTCAGGGAAAAGAAGGGTGGATTAGCAATCACGACACGTTGCAAAAATCCAAGTTGCGTAAGAGAAGTAGAAGAAGAAGAAGAAAAGGTAACGGAGGAGAGAGGTAGAATCAACACAAGGGCTGTTTCGATGCCAAGATGGGGAAGGGCGAAGGGTGAAAAGCAGGGAGAAAAAGAAGAGAAAAAGAGTTGAAAGAAAGAAAAAAAAAGAAAGAAAAAAACAAGAAAGAGAACCAGGAGTTTGTGAGTGTACGTATATATCTGCGTACCGGCCGATACATCCATGGAAATACTAATGTTAGATCCGTCCGCATCACATCCCTTACCTCTCAGTTCTGAGAAATGTTGTTACTGAGGGCCTTTGAATAGTGGCATCAATCCAGCCTGGATACGCCCTCGACATCGGCGCTTAACGAACCCGCGACTGGAAGATAGGTGGCTAGGCCGCCCACTCCATAGCTCGCTAGCTCTGAGCGTGAAGCCGTCTGGCCGTCCGGTGCGCTGCAGCCGAGCCGGAGCCGGGCTTTCCTTCCGCAAGAACTAATCCGGAAATAGTTGTGGGAGAGGTCCTGGCTGCTCCGTCTGCTGAGCGCCGGCCGTGGGGTGTTCATTCGGCTCCCAGATGCCGGTTCTAGCCCCCTTGGACTGTTTCACGCTCGCTGGTGGCGCCGCTCCGCTCGGGGCCCGATCCGGTAATTTTCTGGTTCATGACGGGCTTGGCACGGGCATAGATTTGCTTTGAGAGGGCCTCGGTTCTGTACATAATGAAAAGAGTGCTGCATTTATCCATGCCCTGCCGCTTCCTTTTCTTGTTGGTGTATTTCTCTCTCTTTCTTGAATTCTTCGTCTTTCTCTTTCCCTAGGTTGACAAGGTACATTCAAGACAGAATGTCAAGCACCAAACACCAGAGGTATAGACCAAGGCCGAATTAATCCACCTTCTTCTTGTCCCTGGCCGGTAAGGCGCGGGGTAGCTCACGGCAAGCTCTCGTGCAATTCGCGTCAAATTGTTGAAGTGTGGGGAATGGGAAGCATCGTGAGCCTCCCCATCTTGGAATATTACTCGTCCTTGCGGGAAACCCAGAAGATAAGCGACAATGCGGCAACAGTTCCTTCAACTTGATCTTGTTTTCTCCCCCGTGCTAGAGAATGCAATTGTAATAGATCGTATCGATCAAACTTCCACCCACAACCCTTCGACACATTCTCTTGGCACGAGGCGAATGCATCGAATGGAAAAGAAAGCATGGAACTCGTGCTGAAATGCTTGCAATTTTTACTTGCTTTTGCTGTGCTCTCTCCGCAAGGCAAAACTCGAGGCCGCTAGCTCTTTCCCTTTAACAGACCGACCCACCCACAGCGCCCCCACCCTGCCCCGCATCCCGCCAGAGGAGGACACACGAGGGGTTGCCCCTGCCCGAAAGTTTTCGAGAGCCCCCGTGGTTCAATTGGGCGTTTTGGTTGGCCAGCGCCGAAGAGGCGGTCGCAGTCCGTGCCAAAAGCGGTGGAGGCTCATCGGGGGATGCGGGAACGGGGATCGCCTACAACCAAGGGGAAAAAAAAATTGCATTGGGGGCGCTCTTCAAGAATTCGAGGCAGAGAACAGCTGGAAAGAGTAAGTGCTCGTGTGACCCCGCTCTCTCCTCGTTCTTTGGTGTACATTTGATCATAGTTTGGTCGATCCGCAGTCTCACAGGGTAGAAACGGAAGAGCATGGCAAATCAAGAAAGCTTTTTTATTCTTTGATTTGACAAGTCAGAAATTCGCAAATCTTCGCGATTGGCTCCGCGCCAGGAAGACGGCGGGATGGACCCTCGCGTCCGGTGCTTCTTGCTTTTCCTTCCATATCACGACGCTAGAAGCTACCGCCTTTGCCTATTGTATCCTCCTCAATTCTCGATAATAGTCGGGTTGGACGCAAGCCGCGGTCATCCTTTTTCGTGAGATATATATGCACTTTCTATGTGCGCCCGCCGTCATACCCTTTGCTGGTCGACGGAGAGATAGACCTATTCTTGACCGAGCTCGAAGCACATGAGGCTGAGCTCGTGTCGTCATTGGCGATTCGCGCAGATCCTTGAGTCTTGGCCCCGCCATGCGCCAGCCGTCGATTACCATTTGGATGTATGCATATTCTTACATGTGTGCGTCCATTGTGCACAATATCAAGCACCCGATGCTCCCCCGAGTCCTTATCCGCTATCCGCGGCTTGGGTTTTAGGTTAGGCCGTGGTTGCCGTAGATGCTTCATAAGAAGCGCTCCTCGATCATAAGCTTGCGAGTTGCGTTCACCGTTCTACATGTAAATGGAAATAGCAGGTTGGACATATTAGCGATACATCCAATTTGTCTCGCACCGAATGATCGTACTTTCTGTTTGGGCCCTTCGGCAGTCTAGCAAACCACCGAGCCCTCTTTGCCTGATATCCTCGACATGCTCGGTCAAGACGCTGTTGAGGGGTAGATGTCAGGCCACTCTTCAACCCAGCACAGTTATCCAGTCGCTCAGAGCTGTTCCATGTACGCACCTGTAGGCTTTCTTCTTCATTTTCTGGATAGCCAATCTACGAAAAACGCCAGCCTCTCAACAAAAGAAGAAAAAAGTGACAGCAGAAACGGCAGGGGCTGTAAAGGGTCGGTCGCCCTTTCTTCTTTGGTTCCTCGTCTCGGTCGCCACGCCAAGCGCCGCCACACACTTCCGTAGTGGGGTCCCCCACTCATCTGTACCTTCTTCTTTTTCCCCTGCTGCAGCGAAAGAAACGCAGTAGTGCGGAATCAGGCAAGAGGCCTTTTTCTCTTGAAAAATACAGAAATTGGTTTATATCCCCTTTTCCCTTATACCAATTCTGTTCTTGTTCTTCTCAAACATTTCCGACCTTCGGGTATACCAAAAACCACACCTCTCTGCTGTCTCCTCGCTACGCCTCTTGCTTGTCTTTTTGAGAAGAGACTCGAATAATCCGTCGCCCACCCACTCTCCACGAGAAACCCCGGCTCCAAGCCATGGGGAAGAAAAAAGCCAACGTACCCCGCGAGGGTCACGTCTCGGGCCAATCCAACGATCCGCTGACCCAGCCCGCTCATGCTCTCACCTTCCGCCAGGTCGAGGACGAGCTAAGGTCTAATGCCCTCAGCGGCCTCGCTCCCGACGACGCCGCCGCCCGACTGGTGACTTTTGGGAGCAATGATCTTGGAGAGGCCGAGGGCGTCCAGCCCATCCGCATTATCATTGCCCAGGTTGCCAATGCCATGACAATGGTGCGTGAGCCGAACCAAGAGCTTGGTTCTTAACCACCCTTGGATTATTTTCCTTTTATATGGGCCTTTTTCCGTTGTGCTTTTTTTTCCCCTTTTCAAAAGACGGATGGCCTACTTTGCTGCCCTTGGTGAAGAATAATGCCGCTGACTGCGCCCTTCAGGTTCTCATCCTGGCCATGGCCGTGTCTTACGGGTTCCAGTCGTGGATCGAGGGCGGTGTCATCACTTTTGTCATTCTCTTGAACATCGTCGTCGGTTTCTTCCAAGAGTATTCTGCTGAGAAGACCATGGACTCCCTCCGGTCTTTGAGCTCCCCACCGGAAACGTTGTCCGAAACGGCCGCTCCCACGTCGTGCCTTCTGCCGAGATTGTACCTGGAGATCTTATCGAGCTCAAGATGGGTGATACTGTACCCGCCGATGTCAGGTAAGCAAGCACGACGCTACCCTTACGGTTCATTCCATTTTTTCCTCTCTTGCTCTCTTGCTCTCGAGAAGAATCTTATTCGATATGCACTAAAACCTACTACCAGACTTACCGAGGCCGTCAACTTTGAAACAGATGAAGCTCTGCTCACCGGAGAATCTCTCCCCGTTCGCAAGGACGAAGAACAGGTTTTCCCCGAGTACACTGGCCCGGGAGACCGCCTCAACGTCGCCTACAGCTCATCCACCGTAACCAAGGGCCGGGCCAAGGGTATCGTCTTCGCCACCGGCGTCTACACCGAAATAGGAGCCATCGCCTCGGCCCTGCGCAAGAAGGACTCCAAGGTCCGCCCGGTCAAGCGCGGGCCCGATGGCCACGCCAAGCCCCATCGCTACATCGAAGCCTTCACCCTCACCATCACTGACGCCGTCGGCCGGTTCCTCGGTGTGAACACGGGCACCCCGCTCCAGAAGAAGCTATCGCGCCTGGCGATGCTGCTCTTTGGCATCGCCATCCTCTGCGCCATCATCGTCCTCGCTGCCAACAAGTTCGACAGCAAGACCGAGGTCATTATCTACGCCGTCGCCACCGGCTTGTCCATGATCCCCGCCAGCCTTGTCGTCGTCCTGACCATCACTATGGCCGCCGGCACGAAGAGGATGGTGGAACGTAATGTCATCGTGCGCAACCTCCGTTCCCTCGAGGCCCTCGGCGCCGTCACCGACATCTGCTCCGACAAGACGGGCACCCTCACTCAGGGCAGGATGCTTGCCCGCGGCGCCTGGATCCCCTCCTTTGGCACCCTGACGGTCGAGAACTCGTCGTCTCCCTTCAACCCCGAGTCTGGTGACGTGCGCTTTATCGCGAAGCAGCCGACAGAGCTTGACTTCAAAAGGGAGGGGACGAACATCTCGGTCCCATCCACACCGCCTCTCAGCTTCTTGAAAGGGAAAGGCTTCGCTCATTGAATACCTTCGCGTCTGCTCCTTTGCCAACCTCGCCACCATTGTGAACACGGACGGGGAATGGAACGCCCGCGGCGACCCCACCGAAATCGCCATTCAGATCCTGGCCTCCCGCTTCGGCTGGAACAGGCTCGACTTCACCTCGGGCGAGCACGCCGCGTGGACGGACCTGGTCGAGATGCCGTTCGACTCCGATGTCAAGCGCATGTCCGTCGTCTTCCGCGAGAACAGCACCGGAAACTTGCAGGTCCTCACCAAGGGTGCCGTGGAGCGTGTGCTCGACGAGTGCGTCAACTACTGTACCGACGTGGCTGATAGCGAGGCGCTCGCCCCCTTACCGAAGAGGTCCGCGCCCAGATTTTGGAAAACATGCAAGTCTTTGCCGGTCTCGGCCTTCGTGTCCTCGCTCTCGCCAGTAAGCCGTTCCGTGGCATCATCAAGAAGGGGGACGACGTGGAGCGCCATACTATCGAATGCGACCTCACCTTCCGTGGCCTCGTCGGACTCTACGACCCTCCCCGCCCCGAGTCGGCGCCTGCGGTGCGGCAGTGCCATGAGGCGGGCATCTCGGTACACATGCTCACGGGTGACCATCCGGAGACGGCCAAGGCTATCGCCATCGAGGTGGGGATTCTCCCTACTAGGATGGATCGCGTAGCTCAGGATGTGGCTGCGGCAATGGTTATGACTGCGGCGCAGTTCGATGCCCTCTCGGACGACGAAGTGGACAGGCTCCCCGTGCTTCCTTTGGTGATTGCCAGGTGCGCTCCCAGTACCAAGGTTCGGATGATTGAGGCGCTTCATCGCCGAAAGAAGTTTTGCGCCATGGTAGGCCCTTTCTTTCTTTTTCTCTCCTTTTCTGTTCTACATTCTCCACCTTGCGCGAGTTCTCAGAAAGCTAACCTAGTTTCATGTGTGCCCAATGCTAGACTGGTGACGGAGTCAACGATTCCCCCTCCCTTCGTCGCGCCGACGTGGGTATCGCCATGGGCCAATCGGGCTCGGACGTGGCCAAGGACGCCTCGGATATTGTGCTTGCGGACGACAACTTTGCCTCCATCGTGGCCGCCATTGAGGAGGGCCGTCGAATATTTGACAACATTCAGAAATTCGTCCTGCACGTCCTCGCGGAGAACATTGCGCAGGCCGGCACTTTGCTTGTGGGATTGGCGTTCAAGGATCAGAGCGGACTTTCCGTGTTTCCTCTTGCGCCTGTTCAGATTGTCTGGATTGTATGTAACTTCCCCTTTCTTACCTTATCTTTGCTTTCTTTCTCCTGTCGCCCGGGGCTGCTTCTGCGACACTGATCGCTTACACTTTTATTCATAGATCATGGCTACCTCTGGCATGCCTGACATGGGCCTCGGCTTCGAGCGCGCCGTCCCCGACATCCTCCGCCGTCCCCCGCAGTCCCTCAAGACGGGCATCTTCACGACCGAGTTCCTTATCGACATGGTAGTGTACGGCCTCTGGATCACAGTCCTCTGTCTCGCGAGTTTCGTGCTAGTCGTGTACCGCTGGGGCGGCGGCAACCTCGGCCACAACTGCAACGAATCCTACAACGAAACGTGCGATGTGGTGTTCCGAGCACGCGCCACCACGTTTGCCTGCCTCACCTGGTTTGCGCTCTTCCTCGCGTGGGAAATGGTGGACATGCGCCGGTCCTTCTTCCGCATGCAGCCCGGTTCGAAGCGCTACCTGACTCAGTGGATGCACGACGTTTGGCGCAACCAATTCCTCTTTTGGGCCATTATTGTCGGCTTCGTCACCCTCTTCCCCTTGCTCTACATCCCCGTCATCAACACCGTCGTGTTCAAGCACAAGGGCATCTCGTGGGAGTGGAGTATTGTTTTTGTCAGCGCCGCCCTCTTCTTTGGCGGCGTCGAGGCCTGGAAGTATGCCAAGCGCGTCTACTTTCGCCGGCAGGCGGCCAAGCGGCGCGGCACGGACTGGAAGGACTTGGACACGGAGCAGAGAGTGTTTGGAGACTTCTTTAGCGGCGCGGCTCGGGACCAGGACCAGGAGCACGATCGGGAACGCGAGATCCCCTTGACTATGGAACTGGACGGCGACGGCGGAGGAGGGGAGGGACGAGCAACGAAACTGGACTTGCACAGGTCGAGAAGAAGGCTGGGATGAAGGAGCAAAAGGACAAGGCGACTGCCGCGGGCTCCAAGAAGCCAGTGGAATGACTACGAAGGGGCTGGAAGCCCCGGCAGTTGTGTTACGCTGTCTCGATCGAGGATGAGGGTGATGCTCGCGTCTCGGTTGACATGATGGCTTGGGGAGGGATGGTGACAAAGGGGACGGGTGAGCAGCTGGCTCTTTCTGGGGGCAGGAGAGGTTCGGGTGAGGAGAAAGAGGAAAGCATGGTGGAGAACGCCGGTGTCAAGACTATGGAGGGTAGAAATGGGAGTGGGCGAGATGCCGATGGCCATGGCCAGCGGTGGTGCGTGATGAGAATGGATATGGCGGTGGGAGGAGAGCTCGGGCTTGGGGCAAGGAGCTGGGGACAAGGATTCGATTCTTCATGCTATTACAACTTTTTGGGGATAGGTTTACTTGGCTGGGCGAGGAGAAAAGGGAGCATCTTTTGGGCCACCACGAACTTTGGCTGCACAGCTAGAGGCAAAGGCGGCAGAAAGGTGCATGGCGAGAAAATCCGGCAGGCAGTCAGTCATTACTATGTTAGGAAACATGAAATATTCCACCTGGCGAACAAGAGCAATATTGTCCATTCCCGTGAAAAGATGTACACTGCGTCGTGTCACGAACCCATGGTCATGTCTGAAAACGTACATATGAATAGGGAGGTAGGTTGGGCTGGGAATGGTCAAAGTTGAGCAGGCAAAGGGGGAGCAGAAGAAAGCACGGAATAAGTTTCCGCGATTCGCTGGGCAAGCTGGGGAAAGATGCCGCCACGCCACGGCTTGGCAAATAACGACCTCGTATTGTGAATGGGAATGTGTTTACTTGGAGGAGAGGATACCAATGTTTGATGGGCATTGGTGGGGAATGGGGGACGTTGTTGCCAAGACGATCTCGCTTCGGGCACGAGGAGTCGCTCGAGGAAGGAGGAGGTTGGACCGCTGGTTGCCGCGAGATGGATTGACGCGCGAGCGCGCGGTACTTGATCTTCAAGTTTTTGGTTTACTTGATTACTTGTATCCGAGGAAGCCCAACGACTTGGACAGAGTAGGGTCGAAAAAGGGCAAGAGGAAAGACCATTCACGTTCACGGTTAGCTAGATGTGCCCTTTAGGCGCACGGAGTATACCGCCTCATGGCAAGCTTTTGAAAATATTGATTTCAGGCGATTCTTTTTATCACTCGCTCGCCTTTTCGACTGATAGTCTTGCGTGTGTCTACACTACAAGCTTGGAAGAGGGGTGGGTGACGAGCGGTCGGGTGGGAGAGACCGCGCATGACGTGGGTCTCAATCGCGGATGCAGGCAGGGGGTAATGTATGAGATGCCGTGATACGAGATGCAGGGAGAGACGGTGAATACTAATCGTCTGCTGACTTTGGACTCTTCTTTTTCTTCGCAGGACCCGAGGAGAGTGCAGTGCATGGAAAAAGTAGTGTCACCTCTCGGCGGGGAGCCAAGGATGTCTCTTTGTCGGAAACGGAGGCATCCACTTGCTCGTGTTCAAAGGAGGAGTTCTCCAAGTAAAACCCAATGCTGGTTGAAAGGGGTGCCAAGGGTGCTGCGTGATGCCCATGCGGCGGAAAGACGCTCCGTTGCGGCCCTCCCTCTTACTTTTCTCAAGCCCTCTGAGCTCGGTCAGATGCCAGGCCTAAGCCCAAGCTTGGGCTTCAAACAAGGAAATGGAAGAACAACAACTATGCTTCGTATTCCGCATGCTATTCGCCCCTCCCCAAAGACACCGAGTTCTGCGAATGAGCGAAGGAGCAATAGGCAGTTTTTGGGTCGATCTCACTTTTTGGCGATGGAAAGAGGGTTGGGTGCAGGGGCAAGGGACTTGGGGTGGTAGTTGATCCGGGCTGTTCTATTCTTGGAACATAACGCTGTCTGGGGTGATGAGCGAATAGGATGCGGCGTTTGCCGATTCTAGAAGAAGAGCTCTGATTGAAGGGTGGCTGGGGAGAGTCATGGGCTTCAAATGGACGAAATGTTCAACGTCGACGACGACTTGCCCGGAATGAGACATCGCAGAGCTAACTCCCTCTGGCGGAAAGACATGTCCCGCTCGTTTCTACTGTCAATGTTGGAAGTCGAGCTGTTCCAAGTTCCTTCTCTCGAGTCCCAAAACGTACATATCCATAGATCATTGATGTGTTGGCCGGCCCATAACCATCAAGACCGGGAGATCAGTGCACTCTCGAACCGCATTCGACGATAAACGACTTGCACCGATTGGGCTGTAGCCGAGCCCATAAAACCTGCCAGTCAACTAACTCTCTGGACTCAGCCCTCCTAGGCAAGCCCGCCTTTGCCTAAAGTATTAGCGGGCTTACATGTTCAGCCCAGCAACAATAGTGATCACGTAAACGCCGCCTCCGCTCAGCCCAAGCTGAACCCCACCAGTGGTGAAAAAGTGCCGGATGGGGCGCCGCCGCCGGGGAAACCCATTCGCTCACCTTGTCTAATGTCATCAGGCGATTCCCGTTTTGGGGTAAGCTCTATGGCTCTTCAGGACAAGCTTAACTTCCAACAAGAGGGTCGTTATCCAGAGAAAGCAAGTGGGAAAGCGGGAAGGAAACATGAAAGAAAAGATGAAAATAAAATTAGTAGCAGCCGTTAGGCTATCGTGGAGGCTTGTCTTGCACTTTCCTTCTCCCAACTGAAAGTTTAAATCGAAGCTTCCCAAGAGATTTGGCAGGCACCAATCCCGATGTGCTTGGTTGACATTTCCGTTTGGCTTTAGGCATAAGCTCCCCGCTATTAGCTCCCTGGCTGAGCAGGCGCCAATGAGGAAAGAGGCGCATTCGGGGAAAGAGCGTTTAGTGATTCCAAGGGAGAAGAGAAAGATGGCGGTGGCTTACTTCCGACTCGACTGTTCTTCCCCATCGAGGTCAGGTGCTTCCGAAGTTGAGTGGTGGCCCCCTGCTCAATCATGGAGAAGGGGAGGAGAGGAGAGGCCGAAGAGGGGTCCCAAGAGGACGGGATGTGACCCCAAGCCGTGTTCTTCATTGTCTCCTTTTGGGCAGATACGAGGCGCAGGGAAGCATGCCCACCCATGGATCGGGAGTGGCACTTGGCTTCCCCCACCACCACCACGCCCCCATGTCAATTCTCTAAGAAAAAGGTAGGCGCAGCAGGGGAGACTGGGAAAGGCAGAAGCGATGAACATAAACAAAAAGGTTGAAGCCCAAACACGAGGTGGAGGTGACGCCGGGGGTGGTCGGCTGGCTCGCGATCGTCATAGGTCGAGAGGGCTTGGCTCTTGTCGATATTGCTTATTTTCGGAATGATGACGGCCTGCATGCTTTGGTATCCCTCGACAACGGTGGGCTAGTTCCGAAGACTGTCGCGAAGTACGAGAAGGCCCCCATGATGGTGTTAAACAACCCCAGTATATAAAGAGGTTGCCCATCCTCCCATCTGAAGAAGAAAAGGAATAGAACCAGTATCAACATTCACATCTTCATTCCAACCATCTCTCACAGCCAATCCACCTCACCACACCTCGACTCTTCCCAAAACCAACCCTCCCCTCACAACCCACCACCACCACCACAAAAATGAAGGCCTTCTTCACCGCCGTCTTCCTCCCCATCGCCGCCCTCGCGGCCGCCACCCCGGCCGGCGTCGCCCCGCCAAGCGCGGCGTCTGCGCCCCGGCACCTACCAGTGCGACAACTCCCCGCCGCCGGCTGGGGCTGGGCCGTCTGCAACGCCCAGGGCGACTGGGTCCGCGGCGGCGACTGCAAGCGGGGCGAGTTCTGCAGCATGAACCCCCTCAACGCCAGCCCGTACTGCCTGCCCGTCCCCGAGGGCGAGTGCCCCCGAGCTCTTCCGCTGCATCGAGAACAACGGCGCCCCGGCTGGTCCATCGACGTCTGCAACGAGGCCGGTCGCTGGGCCGAGAGGGTCCGCTGCCCCTCGGGCCAGGTCTGCCGGTACGGTGCCGTCCGCGGATACCCTTACTGCACTGCTCCTTAAGCCGAGCGAATCTTGCCATCCCCCGCTCTTTCTCCACGAGACGAGCGAACAAAGACACGACAAGCATCGCTTCTCCCCGTCGAGTAGGTCGAGCGACGGGTAGCCTCACGGCACACATATATATATACACGCACGCACACACATCCTCACGACATGGCTGAGACGACTTGATTGCATGGTGGAACGGAGGCTTCTCATCACATCCTGAGGGAACGGGTGACGATGGAAGCGCGCACGATAGACTTTTTGTTTTTGCTGTTTGCATCGAAGCACACTGCTCAGTATTTATTTCTTCTCTTCTCAATCTTGGCAATGGCTCGTCTCGCTTGACAGCCAGAGCTATAGGTCACAAGACTCAGTATAGTCTCCTATACTCTGCTCTATTTTTGTTCCCTTCTTAATCCGTTAATAATACAAAAAATATTTTCCATCAAATTACCTCTGTGAGTGGGGGTATCATTAATCGGGCCGGAGCCCTCGTATGCTTTTGCCAAAAAGATTTGTAGATGAGTGCCTGCGTTGCCTTTTGCGCATACGCAGCTGATGAAGAAGCTACTGGCTTCTTGCCAGTTTCCAAAGGAGCCCCTATCGCGAAGGACCTCGAGATTCATAACGAGGGTGCACGCGTAGTCGTCTCGTACACGGGAGTAGTTCCAGGCCCACTCAAAACTCAAGTTTGCCTGAGTGAGACCGTGGGAGCCACCATCAACCTCGCCGAGTTCTTCCTAGACACGCGCCTAGTCCCTCGCAGTGTCCTTCGTATTCGTGAGCTTTTCGTAGCTCGCTCTATCCATCATGCCTGGACGGCACGTCTTTCAACTGCGCTCGCCTTGGCCGCGAACATGAGTAGTCACGGTAGAGTGGATTAGCATAATGAAGCTCCCTCACTTATCATGCTTGGACGGGTTGCCCTTGGCCTGCCGCTTCAGCTCGCCGACAAAATGCGAAAGGAAGCCTTCGCCACTGGAAGGAAGTTCTGTACAATGCCACGTCAGCCGACCAGAACGCCCGTGTGAATCCTCGCCGATTGCAATGGGGCCTTTCTTCCTCTTCCTCCCCGCGGGATTGAGGGTGGAGCCTAGCGGACGTAGGCACCAGTCGTCACATCAGAGTGAAAAGGAAAAAGAAAGAAAAAGAAAAAAGAACATGTCAGGACAGGGCAACCCACCTGTGGCTTCTCCTGGATGTAACGGCTGGTTCGGGTGCTTCCCGTTTTGCTTCTCGTCCACATATCGCTGAATCTTGCCGACGAACCGGTGGAAGCCTGGTCGTCTGAGAATCTATCGTTCACGAACAAAAGACAAGAAAACAAGTCACACGAGATGGTCAGCCTAGCGATCGACGGCGCAGCAATATGCGAACAGACGAGAAAAAGTTGCCTCCTGCCAAATCTCGTGCGGTCCATCATGTGACGACACCCAGTGCGCTTCCCTCCACCGAGGTAGAACGGGTAAAGAAGAAACGACGGCCAAGGCTAGGGGCGGGCGGGAAATCGTCGTTCGGGCGGTATAGGTCGGGGTCATGGCGAGGAGGAGGAGGAGGAGGGGGAGGAAGAAAACGGCTCAACTCACAGTTTCGATGATACGATCCTATGACTCGAGAGTTAGCCACGAGATGACGACAGATCGACGACTAGAGCCGAAGGAGAAGTGACAGGCGGGGGCGCGGCAAAGCTTTTGCGCATCGCGGCGGAGGCCGAGGGGAGGAACGTAGGGGGAGGCAAGTGGGAAAAGTGGGAGCCAAACAGCTGTTCAGCGGAGCGACAGTACCTCGAATTGGATGATGAGCGCAAGCAACGGCCGCATCATTGTGGCGACGTGATCAGGCTTTTTAGGCGTCTAACAATAGAAACTCGAGCGATCTATGTGGCCGTGGAACGAGGAAAGGGAGAGGGAGCGGAGTGGAAGGAGGTGGGGTGGGCAGCGAAGAGGGCGTCGTTTCGTGTATCAGATCTCTCGATCGCCGGCAAGGGGGAGGGATAGGAGGGGTCGATTTCGCGATAAGCTGAGAGGCTCGTGGGGCGATGCAAGGGCCTGGCTTCTGGCTTCGGGTCGTTCGGAGGGGGCAGAAGAAGGGCGTAGAAACTTGGCGCGCAAGGGGTAGATACGCTTGTCGTGGGCTCTACATCGAGGAGCGATGGGGAATACGGTCTGAGGGCTGAATGTTCGAAGCATCACCAAAAACCGGCTCGGAGTCGTGGGTGAGAAAAGGTGCGAAAGCGCGGCGAGACGTACCGTGCCAAGCAAAAGTCGCCTCAAAGTTGCTGGCTGACAAAACCAATGCTTCCAAGCCAAGTCATCGTTGCACCTTCCTTTTTTTCCCCACACGTTGACATCAATGGATGCGGAATAGTGCGTACTCGATGCATGAACTGTATGGTTACACTGTCTCTCTGTCGGCCTCAGCCTTTCTTGTCCCATTCATCAAGTTGGCAATATCAATCGTAATTTGATCTGCGTGAGAATGGGAGCGGCAACTCAACGCTGGCTCCTCTGCCCCTTGCACTACCGAAGATGCCCTGAATTTGCCACCCACGCGACCTTGATTGCGACACGCTTCAACGTTCCAGCTCAAGAACAAAACCCCACCGAGCCTGGACCACCCCAAGTCACTTTCCCATTCCCATTTTCGCCCCTCAAGTGGGATAATACAAGCAAGGAAAATAAAGGCAAGAATAGATAGCAAAAAAAAAAAAGGCACCCTTATGCAAGGCACCCGGTAGTGGTATGCACCACGCCCGTCATCGCCCCCGACAAACACGACGTCGCAGGAAACGAACCAACGAATCTTGGCTCCCTTTGCGATTCCGAGGCATAATGCCACCTCACCAAAGACGAAGCCAGGCGGATTCAGATATACGACGGGCACGTTATCGTATTCTATGCTATTACCATGCTTGACGGGCAGTTCGTCGTCAAGGCTGCCTTGCTTGAGAAAACCACCCACCCACACACACACACACTCCCCGGCTAGCTCCCGCCCCGGGTGGCGCCTCGGCGTTTGGGCGTTTCATCCATCGCCGTCCTCCTCTCGTACACCTCCCTTTGCCCATGCCAGCGATGAGGCCACCCTCGTCACAAATAGCCAGGAGGCCTTCGATTGGGTGCGTACAAGAGGTTGCCATGATTGAGTCGAATCCTTGCTCACGCTTGGCTTCGGCAGTGCGATCAATCAAAAAAGAGTTGCTAAAGATGGCAACAAATTTTTGTTCGTGAGAGCCTCACTAGACGCCGCCTTGGTCTTGTTAGATCTTCGCATAGCCATCTCGCCGCGCCTTGGCCTTTGGCTCGTTTCGCCCGACGTTCTCTTTCTCGTTTCTTTTTCTTCTTCTTCTTTTTCGCCCCTAGATACCTGTCCTAGATTTAGCCATATTTCACCGTTCGCCCTCAAGTTGTCGTATCTTGATTCGGGGTTATCCGATGATTTGTCAATGCTGTCAATGTTCGACAGAACGGCCCACAGATCTCCCAAACATTCATGCAGAACCTCGCTTGCGCCGAGCTTAGATGGCTCACCATGCCCTGCTCGGAGACGCTCGTGCAAACGCCGGCATTAGCCCATTCGGAACCGGCCACCTAGAGGCTGGGAGGTGGAAGGGGAGGGTGGGCCGAAAATCCCCAAAATCGAGCAAAACAGAACAACGCGGTGTTGCGAGCATGGAGTCTACGCACGCCACGTTGAAATGGAGTGAGAGAATCAGAGAAACAGACGAAGGGAGAGAGAGTATGCGGCTGACCAGAGAGGGGTCCGAACAAGATTTGCGAAATGTGACCGCTTTTGGGGGCCGGTGGATATTCTGGCCTCTTAGTCCTTTTGGTCATGGCCGCCCGTCCCCTCTGCCTCCATAATGCCATCTCCCGTATTGTCTTGAACGAGATCGTGGGATTGGATCAAGGGCCCGGCGTGCCGCGATCCTTCTCTTGGGAAATCTGGGGAAAACACGGGCTCCCGTGACCAAGTCCGCGGTCACAGCTCCCCTTGCTCCCCTCCCTTATTCATTTTTCGCGACACGCACGACTTTTTGTCAGCTTTGGGAGGGCGCTCGCTCAATTCCTCACTCGCTCCGATGTGATCCTCGCCTGTGCAAATCGGCGCCCCCTCCCCTCCACTTCTTCCGCTCTGACTCTTGCCTGCCCTTTGGGGCGGCGCCACCCTGACTCTTCCTTTTTCATGCGTTTTGCTCAAGCTGTCATCATCTGCTCGAGGCACACCCCTCCATGTCCATGATGCGCCTTCAGTGCGGCAATCCAGACACCAATAGGTCGTCTGCCACAGCATCTCTTCATGACATCATGTTGGGGTGATGATGGACACCCTCGTTTTTGCTTGACGTTGTACGTTTTGGCTTGACGTTGTAATTTTTTTTCTCTCTCGAATTCCTTTCTACTTCCCCATTCCGTGTTATTTTTCCCTGATCCCAGAGTTTGATCTCTATTCATGTGATTGATTATGCATCTCTCTCTCTTGCCTTGCTCTTCCTCCGACTGGCACAGGCAGTCTCCAGTTTCTCCCCTCGTCGGCATCATGCAGGCAAAGAAATTGGAAAGATGGAGACAATTTCGACCCTTTTTCCTTTCCTTCTCCCTGTTACTCTCCCTCTCCGGCAGACACAGACGTTGCCCAACAAGTAATACATCAATGTATATCTGCCTGTCTGTGCCGCCTGGTGTGCTGTCCCGTCAAGTACACAACCCCGAAACAGCCGATTCGGGTATTTCAATTTACGCTCCTCCAACACCAGCCGCGCTCACCTCCAATACCCACTTACACAAAGCTGCCAACCCGTACCAATGTCCAATCGATTTGTCCCTTTGCGGATTTCTTGCTTCGCTGTATTCCTCCTGTCCTCTTTTCCCTTTTTTTCTCTTATGTTCCACCCCAGGTCCCATACCTGCATAGGCTGTACATTGATGGCTTTTCTCCAGTTCCTACCCTTGATATTTCGGTATTTGTTGTTTTTCTTTTCTGACCTTTTTAATAAAGGTACATGTAGGTAATGCATTCCCACCCAACTGCTCGAAATCGAGCAATGTGGCAAACTCGCCTAGACGTGTGTGTCTCTGTACCTGCTTGCTTGGCCTAACCTTCGGAGTCTTGTCCGCTTTCCCCACGCCCCGGGGCGCGCGCCCTCATTCCCGTGGCTCCGTGTGGTGGATGCCGGTTCGTCTTCTCCGCACGCCCCTTCTCCGCACCTACACCCTCCATGCGTGGATCCCCAGCTTTTTTTTTTCTGTTTCTTTCCCTTCCCTCGTGCTTATGCTGCGGTATCTTTCTTTTGGGCCCGCGGCCCTTGCTTTCCCTCTTCTCGCGTGTAAATCGTCGGTCGAAAGGTTTTTCTCAATGTACACAAGTCACCACCCGCCAGGATGAGGAACGGGGCGGGCGAACCAAGGATTCCGGTCGCTTGCGCCTTTTGGGGGCCCTTCCCCTTTCCGTCGGGTTTCTTCTTGGTGGAGGGCGTGAGGAAGAGAAAGAGAGAAAGAGAGAGAGTGTGTGAGTGAACGAGAGGAAACGAAAAGGCTGCTCGGTCGGCCAGTCAGTCGGCATTACGGTCCTCTCTCGTTCCTTTTCTCGATGGGGTTTCCTTTAGCGAGCGGAAGGAAATATAGAATAGACATTTATACTCTCTTTGTTCGTTCTCGCTCTTTTCTACCTTGCCAACACCCAATAACCCTCCCTCCATGCTCGCAAAATATATACGCGAGCCCCGTCTGCATCTCCGATCAACTCGTCTCTGCTCCCCGCTCCCGCCCGTCCTTTCCTGTGCTTGCTTGATTGCTCTCCTGCCCTTTTTTCATTCGTCTACACCGCACTGCATCTGCGTGACATTGATAGCGAGGGGAGCACCAATCCGTCGTCGTGCTTGGTTTCAGACGTCTTCCCGCCTTTTTATCGTTCCGCCTCAATAACTCCACGTACTTGTAATAAACAGCCTAATTATATTATAGGACCTTGGGGGACCACCCGGGAGAACAAACCGCCCATAGACCCAATTCAGACCAACGCCAGATCAGACTAGAGGAGACCAGATCTCTCAACTCTTCTCGCCCCATTAACACCGAGCTTCGAGGTCACCGCCCTTGGTACGGCAGGCCAACCCACATGCTATTCTCCCAAACCGGAAAGAGGGCCAATTCGATCGATTCAACTGGTCCAAGTGGAAGAAGTCAAGGGTAAAGGAAGGCAGTGAAGGGCCCGTTAAGAAAAGGAAAAAGTGAACAAGGGAACAAAAAAAAAAAAGACACGACAGGACGTTGTCCAAGCTAGCTAGCTACTTGCTTGGCCAAGCCTCTCTACCTCACAAGACCCCGATAGAGCGGCGCACACACGCGCGCATTGAAAGCTTGAATCCCGGCGAAGATCATCGACAACCTCGCCCATTCTTCCCCGATCTGACCTGATCTCCCTCTCTTTTCTCCCTTGGCCTAAGATCCTCCTCTCGTGGCTTGTTCTTCTCTTTCCTTCTCCCCACTACCCTCCGTCATACTCTTTCTTTCTCGCCTCTTTCCTCCTTTCCCCCACGCCACCCACAAGAAAAAAAGGAAGCAGAAGGAAAAAAGACCCGGCCCCTCTCCGACCGGCATCAACCTTGCATCGACCGACACGCAAGACACGCAGGGTACCTTGCTTCTCGACCCCTCTCTCGGCTTCGCCCGCCTCCACGTCCGAGAAGTTGGACAGAGGTAGAAAAAGAAGGGCAACGGGGAATCCAGAGATACAAAGTGCGCACGAGGAAGTGGGAAAAGGGTCCTGTCCTGCAGGCTGCTGCATGCGCTCCACCCGCCGACAATAAACGGACGGCTCTTCCCAAGACTCATTCTCGCCGCCTTTCTCCCCTTTGTTGTTCATCTTTGCCACGGTCCACCTTTTTTATTCCTGAATACATATATATAAATAAGTATACATACACTTATATATATATATACAGAAGGAAGAAGGCCCGCTACGCATCCGCCGCGCATGCATCAGTCACTCCACTCTTCATAACCATAACGGAACAGGAACCACATCAACATTTGAAGCCTCAATATCAAACTAAACAGTACCTCTCTTACACCGCGAGCATTCCTCAACGCGTCCATTGCATTGCACCTTGGGTCTAGGGTAGAGAGAGAGCTCTTTCCGTTGAGCCATGACGAGGATACAACACGCGTGGCTCGTCTCTCGATAACATGCCATTAGCGTCAACATGAAAGTCAGTCGAGATATCATCACCGCCGTGGGGCTGACGGTCCTGTATGAGCCCGAGGACCCTAGTGCCGCCGTCGCCGAGTAAGTCCTCTTGCTTTGTCCCCTCCCTTAAATCTGTTGGCTAGGATACTTTCCTTGTCTTCATTGTCTTGATGCGTACTTGTTGGCCACAGGACCAGCACCTTAAGTCTCTTCCTTCGGGAGAGTCTCCAGATCTAGAGAAGCCACAAAACTAACCACCGAGAACGGCCACAGCGTCGTCTTCGTCGCCGGCATAGGCGGCCACCCCGTCAAAACCTGGCTCTGGACCCCCGCCCCTCGAGCGCCCCAAAACACCCCCGACCTCCAAGCTCCCCGACGAGCCCGCTCCTTCCGCAACCGCGACCAGCGCGTGCTCACCAAGCTCCACCCGTCCCTCTCCAAGTCCTCCACCAACCTCCGCCTCCTCTCCCAGGACAGCGTGCGCGCCGCCGCCGAGAAGAGCGCGCCCGCCCTCCTCCTGGCCTCGGCCTCTGCTGCGGCGGAACCCGCGCCCGAGATCTACTGGCCTCTCGACCTGCTCCCCCACTCGTGCCCGTCAACGCGTATCCTTACCTGGGGATGCAGCACCGTCGCGTCCAACGGGCGCTTACCCACGAACCAAAATGACATTTTTGCCCACGCGGAGGATCTGCTGCAGGAACTGACGCTGCTGAGGAACGAGACGAATACGGTGATGAGGCCGGTTATTTTCGTCACGCATTCCCTCGGCGGCGTCATCATCAAAGAGGTAAGTTGTGATCTTTAAAAAGAGAGACGATAGAAGGCCCCGCTGACTTATACCGCACAGGTCCTCCGCCGCTCGGAAGCCGACTTCGAAACACACATGCGCGACCTCCTCCTCCACCTCGGCCGTCATCTTCCTCGCCTGCCCCCACCGCGCGTCCGAACACGCCAAGCTCACCGACGCCGTGCGCTCCATGGCCAGCGTGTGCCTCGACATCCCCGCCGCCGACCACGCCCTGCAGTACCTGACCGGCACGAGCGGTTTCGAGCTCGACCTCGGCCGCGAGGCCTTTACGCGCATGTGGAACGATTATAATTTTCGCGTCAAGACGTTTCAGGAGGATTTGCCTGTGGTGGAGAGGAGGCAGTCTGCGGCTGATTTTGTAAGTGATTTTCTTTTTTTTTTTTTTCATGAGAGCGTGCTGCCCAGGATGCATGGAAGGTGAGTTATCAATGCTAATACGACGAAATTTCGCAGGGCGTGCGCAAAGCGTCAAGTGCAATTGGCGATCCGAGAGAAAAGGCGGAAACGTTCAACGCGAGCCACCTCGACATTTGCAAGTTCCGGTCTTCGCAAGACCCAAATTACAAAATACTACTCTCATCACTATCCTCCTTTATACTAAACGAGACTCACAAGCACCGGGAACTCAACTCCAAAGAAAAAGGTACGTAAAAGTCTCCTGTCCCGCCTCGACATCAATCTCCGCCAGCGCGGAAAGGCAAAAAATTACCATGTCCGTGTGCTAACTTAGAAAACAAAACAGAATGCCTACGAGCTCTCCTCCCTCCCGGCACCGCCCGCGAAACCCAGCCCACGGTCTCGTACCCAGGCACATGCCTCTGGCTATACGATATCCCCGAGTTCCAGGCGTGGCACCACCGCCAAAGCGGGTACAAGAACAAAGTGCTGTGGATCAAGGGCAAGCCCGGGTCGGGCAAAACCATCCTGCTCAAGTCACTGCGCAACCGCGTCGAGAAGCAGTGGACCTCGGCCGGAAGCAGCGTCATCTGGAGCGCGGCCGAGGGCCGCAACCTCGACACCGTGTACTACCTGCCCAGCCAAAACCGGCGGTACGGACCTAACCCGGCCGCCGTGTACCGCAGCTTGCTAGGCCAACTATTCCCACAAGATCCCAAACTCCGCCGAGCCATCGTCGCCCTATACGACCGCCACGACAAAGCCAACAGCAACAACAGCACCAACAACGACAAGACCGAAACCCCCATCTCCGACGCGCACGTCGTCTCCTTCTTCCTCGACGACTACATCGACCAAACCATCGAAACCCCCACCAAACGCACCTTCATCTTCGTCGACGTCGCCGACGACTGCGGGCCCGCCTACCTCCAAGACCTCCTCTGCCACCTCGCCCAAATGGCGCGCCACTCCGACTTCAGCATCTGCGTCGCCTCCAACAACCACGCCAGCAGCGTACGCCACCACGAAGCCATCGAGGTCGTCATGCGCGAGCACAACACCGACGACATCCTCCGCTACATCAGCCTGCACCTCATCGCCGAGTGGGAGGACCGCAACATCACCGTCCACCGCATCGCCGATAAAGCCAACGGCGTCTTTCTCTGGGCCGAGATCGTCGTCAACATCCTCAACGCCGCCATCGAAGAGGGCGCTATGCAGGAGCTCATCGACGACACCATCGCCGAGCTGCCCGACGACATCGACGGCCTCTACGAGTGGATCCTCGGCACTCTTTCCCCGAGGAAAAAGAGGACGCCCTCGCCCTCATGCAGTGGGTCATCCTCGCCTCCGAGCCCCTCCGCCTCAACGACCTCCGCCTCGCCGTCCGCCTCACCCGCCCCTGGCACCCCCACCGCGCCAAGGCGTCCCCCTCGCCGCCCTCCAGGTCCGCCAGCCCCCGACCTCCATCCGCAACGTCCGCGCCTCGGGCAGCGCTACCTTCGAGTCCCCTACCAGTTCCACCGCTTCATGCGCTCCCGCTCCGTTGGCCTCCTCGAGCTCAAGCCCGAGACCCGCGACGGCGTCACCCACGAACCCCTCGGCCTCCAGCGCGTCCAAGTCATCCACGACTCCGTCCGCACGTTTTTCCTCTCTGGCCGCGGCTACGCCAGCCTCGCCGGCGAACGCGCCGCCGCCTCCGCCACGTTCGCCGACGCCGCCCACTACGTCCTCCTCCGTACCTGCCTCGACTACCTCAACATGTCCGACTTCGAGTCCCTCGGCAACGCGGGGCCCCTCTCCCCCTCCGCCTCCGCTACCCCGACCCCGCTGCCCCTCGAGTCCGAGAGCAAGTTTTGGCGCCGCAACGTCAACGACCAGCGCAACCTCGTCATGTCCTCCTACCCTTTCCTGCAGTACGCCGTCGACAACCTCGTCTATCACCTCCTCTCCCCGTTCCCTTTCGCTACTTCTTCCCGCAAATGGCCCTCCTCCGCGTCCTCTCCGCCAACAAGTGCCGTCTCTGGCGCCGCTGGACCTCCCTCCTCGGCGCTACTTGCCCCTCTGACATCCTCGCCGCTTCCCGCTCCGCCGAGGACCTCCTCACCCTCTCTACGGCGCCCGCTTCGGCCTCGAGCGCGTCCTCCGCACCCTCGCCAATATGGCCGCCCTTGACGCCCCGCCCGCCCCGACTCCCGGTTTACCCCACGCCGGCCCCAACTCCCCTTTTCCCCGCCGCCCCCGCTCGCGTCTCCCAGCGCGCGAGGCGGCACCGTCTCTTCCCCTCGGTCTCCGCTCTCACCCCTCACCCCGCGCTCCGCCAGCGAGGCCACGGCCATGTGGTCCGCAGCCTACCGGGGTGGTACGGGCACTAGCAGTTCCGCCGGCTTCACCAGTCTACGCACACCCCTCACGCCCTTGAGCCCCGGCGGCGACTTAATGAACCTTGGCGCTCCGTGGGATCCCCAGGAAGGGAAGAGGGCGCACGAGCGGACCTTGGCTTTCCGCGAGGTGAGAGCTTCTTGATCTCTTGGCTTTGCGGATCAGGGGTTGCCCTCGAGCTTTTGGGGAGGTTCGTCCCTTTTTGTATTCTTGTATCTTTTTCCCTTCCATCCTTTTTTGAATTCCGGCGCCCGTGGAGGAGAAGGTAGGAATATGGTTTCACGCGGTGTAGTTGGTCCACGACGGGAAACATGGTAGGCAGGCGTACGATAGAAGGTCTGGTTCGGTTTGCTTCTCTGGCTTTTCTGCTATTATTCACTCATTCTCTCATTATCTCTTTCTCTTATCCACCATGGGCCCTGCTGTCTCTCATTCTCGTTTCCTATCTTGCTTTCTATTATCCATATGTTACATCTAGTTCCGAAATTCTAGCCAAAATTCTTTCATGCTCATTCGACACGACAAAAAGCAGGAAACCAAGCAATCTATGTATCCCAGTTGGCCGCTCTCATTTTCTTCCTTTTTCTTATTTTTATTTCCCACTCCACGTATGTACCATGTTTCCCTCCACAATGTATCATATCAATATATTTCAGTCCTTTCCTCAGTCCTTCCCTCTCAAGTCCCTTTTGGTCTTAGGATAAACAAGCCGATTACTCTCGCCTTTCCCCTCGACTTGCTGCAGCGCCTTTCCTCTTTTGAGAGGTTGTATTCAAGTAGATAGCCATGATTGAAGAAAACCACCCCATATCTAGAGAGGAATATACGAGAAGTACTGTCGTAAAGCAGTGCGTTCTTCTTACTGTGAGGCAGTTGACATCCATCTGTTAAAGTCGTGAGGTAACATTCTCATTCGCACTATACAACGACCCAGGACTCGAGCAATGACTGTATAATTTCTATCTAAACTTGGAACTCAAGTACATCAATCGATGGAATGGATGCGTCCATGGTTCGTCGCTCCTTAACACAAGGCCATATACAGGGCCGGGATATATGTCATCGTCGTGATAAAAACGCCAATTGCTATGCAAACTCCTAAACTCAAAAGATAGAACGTGTGTATAAACGATGACCCGGGACCGCGCCACCCATGTCCCCGTTAAAAACAACCCAAAGAAAAACACACTGGCCGCCGGCACGACTTCGCCCTAACCTACTAAGGTCGCAAGTCGTGAACTTTGAAAGAAAGCTTGGCCACTTCGCAGACGTGACCCGCGGGGCGCAAGGCACCAGTGTAGATGTTATCGATATGATGCTGATGGAATGTCTCGGACTGGTTGCAGTTCAAGATGTAGGGAAGACCCGGGGGTTGGTAAGCCTAAAGATGCCGTACCTAAAAAGAGCAAAGAAACAACAGTTCGTTAGGCATGTGCGTCTAATGCGTGAAGAGCGAGCTTGTGAAAAAGAAACAGGTCGTGACGGCGTTGAAAAACTTACGATGGCTCGTGCCTTGGGGCACACACGATGGCAATGCTTTCAGGCATCATGACCTGGTACCCTGCTTGGGTGTGTAGGTCGCGGGAACTCATGAAGCACGATTGCGTGGGATGGGTGTGGATCCAACCAATGATGAGAAGGTCCTCGGCGATGCAGTAGTCGAGCATGGCTGACTCGTTCACCGTCTCGCACGTGTCCGGCGTCGACTTTGTTCGGGGATCAGGAGACAGGTGACGAAAAGGGCGTTATTCACCGGTGTCCCACACAGAATTCCACACGTCTCCAGACCCTGAGACGTGTTTGAATGTGCAATCTTGAGAAATGCGGAGCGAAGTTGGTCCGGCAAGAATACGTAGCGAATGGGCTCACCGTTCTCCAAGCGGGCGGCAGCGCGGAAGGCGACGCGTTTCGAGGTAGGCTCCTCGGGCGTCGTCAAATCTTCTGGGATATGCTTCGGGGTGGGGGTGGGCGTTCACTTCGGTCGTAGGCCGTCCTCTCGTAGGGATCCTCGTACCGCTCTTTTCTGGGCCGCGGTGGAAGGTCATGTCGGGAATATTCCGCTTCGTGCTCTGGCAACCTGCTGGGGGAGCGTGGTACGAAGAGGACGGGCGATCACGATAATCGGACACGCCGGAAGGTCTATACGAGTCGGGCTTCGGTGCGGGCCTTGGCAAAAAGGGATTGTCGTCGCGAAAAGCCTCCTTCGGGGGCGCTGCGGTCTCAGGGTGGACGTCTCGTGGCTAGGGGACTGTTCAGGCACATAGTTGACTGGCCTGGACCGAGATGTGGAAGGGTAGTAGGGCTGGTGGTCCTTTCCGATGGGGTGCGCGGGGAAACTGTCGTCGTAGGGTTGATGATGGCTGCTCATGGAGTCCAGTGTCCTCCTAGTAGCTTCCAACTCAACGCGCCAGTCATCGTTTGAATCCGTATAGTCAGTTTCGGATTCATCGCGCGAATCATATCGGGGGTAGGTCGTCTCGTCGGTACGGGTCGTCGTAGGAGTAATCCGGATCTATCCAATATTCCCTGCTGCGGGACTGTGAGGGAGGTTGATACCCTGAAGGTCGACTAACTCGCTGCGAGGCGTGGCGTCGATGGAGCTCTCCGACGGCATAATCCACATTCTCGGGTGTAACATCGACGATCCTGGGCCCATCGCGAGGGGCTCTCGGCCTCAAGACCTGTCGATCTGACGAGGAAGAATGGCTCGCACGGGAGATAGCGGCCGTCATGCGCTGAAACTCGTCATATTCATCTTTGATTATAGGCTTGATTTGCTCAAGCTGCTGGATGAGGTTGCTGAGGTCGTCGAGCAGAGGCTTGTACAGTCGAAGACTCTCGGTATCCTTGAAATCCGGGTGGGTTGGGAGATGGTTCATGATGAGGGAGGATTCGCGATAGAGCATGAGGTAGGCCCGGGCATAATCACCCTCGCGCAGCGCAAACGTGGCCTGTGGGACGAGCAAGTTAGCGAGGCGAGAAAAGCAGGAGCCTGAGCGGCTGTGGGGACAGCGGGCAACAAAAGACAGGGGCGGGAAGAGAAACAGAGAAGAGAGGGAGCTTACCTCCTGGCGTAGAGTCTTGCATGAGTGTATCCAGTATTTGAAGCGGATGTTGGTATTGAAGTTGAACTGCTCGGCCTGGTCGGTGATTTCCTTGATGCTTTTGGGCGCGTCCTGAGCGCCGCGGCTGGTGGGGTAGCTCATGCTGTCTAGAGCCGCCCCTGGTAGGCTCGCGATAAGCAAAAGAAGCAGGAGATGAGGAAGGAAAAATAGGGAGATGGTAAAATCCCTAATGAGGCCTGACCTTGACCCAAGGAATGGAAGGTTGAGGGTGTGTCTGTGGTCGAGGCTTGCGAGCAGAAAAGAAAGATGGAAGGGCTACGAGAGGGGCATTTGCGTCATGGCTGCTGGCAACGTGGGGATTGCGCATGCAATAACTGAGGGAGCACCAGACGGGGCGAGAGGGGTCCTCAACTCCCTGGGCGTTCAGCAACGAGAAGGGGAGGAGACAGCGCCCTGCGAAGCACCCAAATTATTTTTCTTTCTTTGTCAGGAACGACAGGCAGAGATCGCGAAAGAGGGATTGCGCTGACGAGGAAGCAAAGATACAAAATGCAGAAAAACTGGTGCCTGGCTGGTTGACTGGTGACTAGCCATTGCCAGCACGGGCCCCGGGCTGGCAATGGGATCAAAGGGTGCCAGGCCACCGTGCTGGTGATAAATTGCATGCACAGTGCCATTCGAACGGTCGGCTCGTTGTGCTCTTCCAAGCCACCTAAGTTGTGAGGAAGCTCGCTCTTTCTCCAATGCATCATTGATCCGAGTTTGTATGTAGCAAGGCACGTATTTGTCACTGTGGCATTGATAAGCAATTTGTGGAAGTTGCTCTCCCATCTTGAAGGGGAAAATATGGAACAAAAAAGTGAGAACATGAAAGCATTGAAGACATATACCTACACCTTCTCCCAGGCTCTATCGCCCCTCAAGATGAGCTATGGAAAGATCACTGGCCAGGCCTGGCCATGCATTTGACATCCCTGTCCTATGGCACGATCAGAGGGGGTAACCGCCCCCTGAGCAGCCTCACATTTGCAATGCCATGGGTGCGCCCTTCCTCCCAAGCGGCCAGCTGAGGCAGCCTGCTCTCCCAGGGCAGGGAAAGTGACTTCGGGCAGCTTGCACCGACACAATTGAGAACTCGTCACCTCGGTCTTTAGTTTTTAGATCTCTTTGGCCCTTTTTCGTATCCTCGAACCCTCTGGATGAGCGATCGAAAATGGCAGAACGAGTTTCCTGGGTGGAGAGCCGGCGGGCCTCTAGAGTTAGCGACACCGGACTGACTCCGGTCGTTGTGCCCGATGCCCCAACAATCGAGTATGCCTACCTATCCACCCGATTTCGTCGGAAACAGCACCACTGATAATGAGTAGCATCGTTTTCGTTCACGGATTCACTGGCCACCCCGAGAAAACGTGGTCCATGACTACGAAAGCCAACCCAGCACCGCGATCCGATCTCGGCAGCCGGCCCCCGAAACTTCGCAAAGTCTTTAAGTTGGGATTTAGTTCATCGCGGGCTGTAGAAGAGGAAAAGTCCGTCGTCTACTGGC
Source organism: Parascedosporium putredinis (assembly GCA_949357655.1). Taxonomy (NCBI): domain Eukaryota; kingdom Fungi; phylum Ascomycota; class Sordariomycetes; order Microascales; family Microascaceae; genus Parascedosporium; species Parascedosporium putredinis. The sequence goes on along the minus strand of CASHTG010000012.1, from coordinate 4,209,274 downwards.
CGCGAGACCTAGTTCCCCAAGTCCTCCCGAACGCGAGAGTGTTGACATATGGGTATGATACCCACATCCGCCACCTAGCAGTCGGACCAACCAGTCAAAACTCCCTCTACAATCATGCGGGTGACTTCTTGACCGAGCTCGAAACCCACCGTCGAGGGACCCTTCACGGCCCCTGATCTTTATCGCTCACAGTCTGGGTGGCCTCATCGTGAAGGACATGCTCCGCCAATCCCGTGGTCATATGAATCACAATCCTCATCGCCGTGTGTTCATGGCCACGGTTGGCGTCATCTTCTTCGGCACTCCACACGAAGGAGCCGGCCCGCTTGGCGTTCTCCACCAGACCATAGCCCTTCTAGCTAAGGGTATAGGCTTCAGAGTCAATGAGAAAATCGTAGAAGCCCTAAGCCCGTCTACGGACCAACAGATTTTCCTTAAAGATGAATTCAACTCCATGGTTAACGAGCGAGACTGGCTCATATACTCCTTCCAGGAGCAATATCCTCTGGCGGTACTTGGAAAGAAGGTAGGGATTCTCTTACTTTGCACCCCTTGTAATAGCTCGTCATTGCATGTACCTACTCACCAGCCAGCCCGCGTAGGTTGTTGAAGACGACTCTTCATGTATCAGGCATAGCTCTGCAGAGACAGTGCAGCATATCGGCAGTACACACAAAGATATGTGTCGTTTCTCAGGGCCGGAAAGCAAAGAGTTCCACAAGGTCGCTGCCGCTCTAGAGAGAATCTCTGGCGCGGCTTCCACGGCCGCATCACATTCACCTCGGGCTAACCAGGGATTCGAACGGTGGAGGAGCCGTACCAGTCAACGACGACGACAAGCGAGGCACAGCGTGTCGACACTCGACATGGAGAGTTACTTGACTCACTGAGTTTCGCAAACATCCATGCTAGACACTCGGCAATCCAGCGTGCCCACTCTTCAACATGCCGCTGGCTACTTGGTCTACCAGAATACATGAGCTGGGCTACGGCCCCAATCGGCTGTCCTAAAAACTTCCTCTGGATCAAAGGGAAACTCGGGACAGGAAAGTCGACGCTCATGAAATTTGCTCTTTCTCAAGCTAAAGCAAAGGAGCAAATACGGGATGCCCTTGTGATTCACTTCTTCTTCCATGCCCGAGGGAGGTCCTAGAAAACTCCACCCTTGGGCTCTACCGCTCTCTTCTATATCAGCTACTCCAGAGTGCCCCAGATCTCCGCTCTGTGTTTGATACTGAACCCGGAATTCAAGGGAAGGCGGATTATCACGCCTGGAGTCTGAACCAGCTCGAAGCATTATTCACGTCCGCCGTGAAAATGCTTCCCAAGGGCAGCTTGCTAGTGTGCTACATCGACGCCCTCGATGAATGCAACGAGGACGAAGTTCGTGCTATGATATCACATTTCACCGATCTTTTTGATGAAGTTGCACCATTTGGCGTCCATGTCCGTCTGCTTCTTTCCAGTCGACATTACCCCTATATCACCATCGACAGAGGTCTCACCTTTATGTTGGAATGTCAACATAGCCACAAAAAGACATCAAGAAGTATATAGCAGCTAAGCTCCTCATTGGCGAGTCCTCGGCCGCCAGAGAAATAAAACAGAAGGTGCTAGAAAAGGCATCGAGCGTTTTTCTCTGGGCTAAACTTGTTGTCGACATCCTGAACAAGGAATATGACAGAGGAAATGTGCGTAGACTCCGTGAACGCTTAGACGAGATCCCTACCGGCCTCAGTGGGCTTTTCAAAGACCTTCTTACTCGAGACAAAGAAAACCTTGAGGAACTGTGGCTCTGCATTCGATGGGTCGCCTTTGCGAAGCGGCCCCTGAGGATCAAAGAGCTCTATTTTGCGATAGCTGCTGGCCTGGAGAACTCATTGTCTAAGCCTGCATGTGCGGATACAGCCGAGATTTTGGAGCAGGACATAGAGCGGTACCTCTTGGCCCGTTCTAAAGGCTTGACTGAGGTGGTTGGTGACACTCGCACAGTCCAGTTCATTCACGAGTCTGTTCGCGACTTTTTAATCAGAGATGATGGATTCGCAATGCTTTGGCCACACCTTGAAGAAGATTTCCCGAGTAAGAGCCATGAGATACTAAGAAAGTGCTGTGAGGTACAGCTATTTCCTACCAGCGGTGTGCTTGACCCGCTCCAGGACGAGGGGCAAATGGGAATTTTGGGCGACTATTTCAAGAGGGAGGAGTACTATAACGAGCATCCGTTTTTACAATACGCCATCTTGCACGTCTTCTACCATGCTGACGAGGCGGAACGATTAGGCCGTACACAGCAAGAATTCATCGAGTCTTTTGATAGAGAGCAGTGGATCCGGTTGAGAAACGGGGTTGGAGGCTTGGCCTTGCTCACGCAGCTACGTTATACAATGGATGCGAGCTTTACCTATATCTTTGCTGATATGGACTGCCCTTCCTTGTTGGAAAGGCAGCCTGACTTGAATTCTCACTATCTCACACCTACAAAAGAGAGGCTCAGATACCCTTTACACGCCGCCCTAGCACGTTCGCATGACGCATGCTCTAGAGTCCTACTTACTTCCTTACTTGGCCCCAATAAGGGCACGTGGGGTTTCCTCCACAACAGCTAGACACCTATAGTCCTAGGTACGAGATAGATTTCTGGACTTCTCCTACCTCTCCAAGCCTCTCAGAACTCCTAAACCAAGAGGATGAAATCCTCCTGTACGCCTTGATAGGTTACAAGGTCCGGCACAATCTTCTAACCAATAGTGAGAGCAAAGAACTTTTCTGCGCAGCCAGCTCGTATCCCAACCGTCGCTTTTTCCCAAACCTTCTTCATTATGGCCTAAGGTGGCCGAACCAGCGCGATATGAATTCGGCTATCGTGGGTTATGCGATATATCACGGTTTCCAGAACATAACCGAGATGATATTTAAGGAAGAGCCGGAGATTACTTGCCTCTCGACCGAGAACTCGGAGTACGGCGAATTTCTACAAGACTTGGTGGACCCTTCGGCCGGATGGGACTGGGAATTGGTTTCACTATGCGCCATCAGAGGGAGAAGATCTGCCGTCGCTTTGCATCTGCTTTCGTCAAAAGTTACGCTTCAAATCAACCCGCAAGGGGGCCTATGTGGTCCCGCTGCACAGGCACTCGTCGAAGCGGTAAAGTTTAATTTACCTGATGTTGTCAGGTACCTGACCCAGCAAGAAAACTCGCCAGAATCAGGGGTAATTGGTTGGGATACCAAGCCCATGTGGACCCTGCTCAAGTCGGAATTGTTCGGAGTCGATCGATCCAACATGCTAGATATCCTCCTAGATGGCAAAGAACATATATTTCACACGAGCTGTGCATTCGACTTCGCAAGGCTGGATATTCTCATGGATGCCAAAGCACGTGAATTTCACGCGAGCCGTGCATTCGAAGTAGGAAATATTCAGCACTGGGTAGCAAAAGATAGCCAACACGAGGAAGATATCAAGGTGATCGTCCCAAGAGTGGCGGACCCGAATAGAGAGGATACTGATATCATGACTTACTGGGGGATTGCAATCCACTACCAGAACCCTGTGGCAGTGCGTGGCCTTTTGAAGTCAGGACAGGTTAACCCTAACTTGCCTCTGAGATATCCCGATATGCCCCCACTCCATGGCTTATTATCATCGAGAGAAATGCAGGTTTTGCCCAACAAACTCCGAATACTATCACTACTGGTTGATTCACCTCTTGTAGATGTGAATCTTCTACACAAAGGTAGAACGGCTTTAGAAACAGTGCTATTAGGCGGGAGGTGTGAGTATGCCATCATTTTGCTTCGATCTGGGCGGCTCACCAATATATTCTCCATTGTTCCTCGGATCGGGTGCGAGTCCTTACTGGGAATGTTCCTGCCTAGTCGGCGCCGTGGACGGCTGGATCTCGTGGCCTGGCTCACGACGGTGAAGGCTATTTTAGTCGATCCGACCTACCAGAGTGAAGCCCCAAGCGATGTCGCAATAGCGGCCATTGAAGCGAGGGAAATTATCCGCTCTTCTAAGGATAGGTCGCATATTAAAGAATGTAGAAAGATTCTGGCGGTTTTCGATGAGTATCTAGAGAAGGTGGGATACGAGGAAAGGAAAGATGGGACAATGAAACAGAAGTTGAAGGATCCCGGCAGAGAATGAATCGGAATCTATAATAGAAGACAAAGGTCTATATGAGGGAAAGGCTTAAAGAATGGGATCACGGAATGGCTCAAGGAAAGGAAGACTTCATTTCTATCTATGGACGCTGATCCATTCCTTTGCAGGTAAATTGACGTTTGGTCCTCGAAACCAGCAAGAATAAACAATATAATTCTATCCTTGTGGGCAATCCCTTGAAGTGCAGCCTCATGACCCACCCCAGTAAATATTCCCATCTGGAGACCTTGGCCTCCATAGCCCACGGGCGCCAAGACGGTGGCTGTCACCGCAAGCCCCGAAATGCCCACAAGTCAACAAAACACCTTCGCACCTTCGCACCCCGTAATCCGCAAAAGAGACACAAGAAAAAGAGGAGTCATAAGTCCTCAAATGCCAAGGCCACCACGAGTCCACATGCTTCTCCCCGTTTCTTTCCCACCGAGCATGCTACCGCTGCCTCCCCGCCTTTCCAGCTTGGGGACACCCACCCGGCCGACGAGTCCGCATAGGCTCGGTGCCGGAGGTGCTCTAGGGTGGGGCTAGAGTGGAGTCGTTTCCGAGAACAAAGGCCAATGGAACTGGCGGAACCACGGAACTTGGCGTGTCCACGAGCAACTAGCTTCGGCGAGGGAGCTTGAGGCGACACGCCAAGGCACGTGACTCATAGCCCGTCTGGTCCGCCGCAAAGAGAAGGCGAGGGCTGGGTCGCCTGTACGTGCTCGATCGAGTCCTCCGTCTTGGCAAAGGGATGCAGAAAACGTGTGTGTGGTATGGGCTATCGGTTCAAGACTTGCCAAGCAAACTCTTTCTTTCTTTTTTATTTCATTTCACGTCTTGGGTTTTGAGGCGTCTTGTCCTCGCCTGACCACATGGTGGTTCACGCTGATATTATGATGGCAACAAGGAGCGTGGGGTTTCGGTGGTTGTCAAAGGCGTATGAAAAAGCTCGCACTGTCCACCTCAGGCTAGGATTCCGCTTAATCCCTCTGAAAACCGACCAGAAAACGTGCAATCTCTCCAGCCCAAGCCTAAACATCGTACTTGTAGTGGTGCCAGGCATGGCCAGATGAGGCCGCCCGAATCGACCGTTTTCGCACTCTCGAGAGCTTCGCATCGGCCCAGGTCCAGGCTCAGGCTCAGGCTCATCAGGCCGTCTGTCCAACCCGCGTCGTTGGAGGACAGGAGCAATTTGGCCCCGTGCTCACGTTTTCTTTCTTCCTTTTTTTCTAAGAAAAAAAGATGAGTGATAATTACGTGTATCTCTTTGTCTCGTCTTTCCCTTTTACCCCCTTGTCTATCGATTTGATATCCGTGTTCCGTCTCTTTTCTTAGTACCTTGACCAGCCTGGAGGCGGCAATAGAAAGAAAGAAGTCTCTATTATGAACGAGGAAGCCAAAAGTGGACAAAGAAGACGACAAAAGAAAAAGAAAAAGAAAAGTGATTAATGAGCCGGGTCCGCTTCATGCTCCCGTGGATCCGATCATCGGAAGATGTCGGGCATCGTGTGCGCGCTGCTGGCCAGGACAGGGTGGTCAGCAGCAACCAAGTGATCCATGCGCCGCGCTCCATTTTCGTGGGGCCCTTATCAAGACGGACGACGTGGGCGGTGACGAACGGGAAAGAGATACGAAAGGGGGAAAAATAGAATACGCCACGGGTAGAGAAGTCACCTCGCATCAAGGTGAAAGGGGAAAAGAGGTCTGGAAGAGATGGAAATGAGGGACGGGCCGTTTCGTTCCACATTTCATTTCCAAAGACGTGCATTATCAGAAGCCCGTCTCCGGCGCTCTCTTCATCACATTGTTGCGACGCTGGGGGATGCATGCAGCGGCAGTTCTGCCCGGCCACTAAAGATGAGCTTTTTTTTTGTATCCTTTTTAGTAGGTTCCCTCCTTTTTTTCTTCTCAAGGAGGAGGCTGGAGTTGCCTTGTTGGAGAAGCTCCGAGCCGACCAATCCGTTGATCCACCCCGGATCACTGACCAGTGGTATCGACAAGAGGACAAAAATGAGGATGGAGTACCACTTCGGAAGGCGTTTGCGGCTTGCTAAAAAAATGAGCCGGCGGTTCAGCTAGTCTCAACGAACCCATGTTAGTGCTGTGCTATTTGGCTTCTCTCAAGCCCCCAACCTTGTTCCCGCAACTTCTTTACGCGAGTCCCTTCCTTGATCGGTGGTAGCTACAAAACGCCGGTGCAACTTGAAAGCATCGGGTCACGAAGAGAAAAGAAAGAAAAAGTGACAGGTCCCGATCAATGTTGCCGACAAGTTCTGCCACGGCATTCTTGGAGTGTAGAGCGTTTCCCCGCCTCACTCTGGCACTCCTTTCTGTTATTGTCCTCTCCCGCCTTTCCCAATCTCCCCTCACGTTCCCCTCGTGAGACTCCGTGGACGATTCCGTGCTATCCGGTCTCGAGGGACATTTTTTGATCTCAGGATCAACAGATTTGCAGCAAGAGGGTCGGTGTGCGCACGCATGAGACTGACAAAAGGTCCGGTAGAGAGAAGTCGGGGGCAAGGACCGCGAGAGTACGTAGTCAGAAGGGCAGAAGAGGAAAACAGTAACGGCCGTTAGGGCTCGAAAGGAAACTTGCTCTCCTGCGTCTTCCCTCAGATAGCATTCTGATACAGGGAGGTCCTTTGAAAGCACGTCGGCCTTGGATGGGCAAGTCTTTTGTCATGGCTCGCATCCTCCCGTCCGCGGGATATCGGCACTGTACAGTTTTGGGCCAGGATCTTTTTTCCTTTTGGGGCACGGTAATACCGTAGAGGTTAATAGATATGGGGCGGCCCAGTTTTTTCCTCCAAATCTAGCTAGAAAATGAGGGAGAAAAAAAAAAAAAAAAAAAGAAGAAGCAAACGGTGGAGACTGCCAGACACAGGAAAAGAGACAAGGTTGGGAGGGGCGCGATGACTTGTAGTTGAGCACAGTTGTCCACCACCATTACCGTAAGCCGATACCGATGACGCTTCTGTGCGCAGTGGGTAACGGGGAGGAGAGAGACACCAGACCGCTGAAAAAAGGCCATGGGATCTTTTGGAGACGCGGCAGGCAACTACTTCGGCCAAAATCTTGCGGCCATGTCCAGCTACACAGGTTTCCTTTGCTATCGCGCCGTTCCTTCGTACACATACACGCGACACACTCTGGGAAATCCCCGCAGCACAAGTAGACTGGGAGATGCTTTTCCTCAACTCGGTCTTGTTTCATGGGTCCGAGAGAGAGAAAGAGATTGCAAAGAACTTCTAGATCTCCTGGCCTGTCTCCGATGGCAGGATCGGGGGACGGGCAAAAATGGTAAACAAACCAAGGGGACACGAAAAAGAAAAAAGGACGCAATAGATCTGAGAAGACATCTGTTGGGGCAATAGCCAGCCGACCCACAGCCTGACATCGTAGCTCTCGAATCTCCACATGAGGGAAACAATATTTGGGGACACTTACAAGCTGGGGACATGGAAAGGCTGTAGAAAAGGGAGGGCGGCGATGTAAGTAAAAGTCGCCTGCTCCATGCCCCATGGCCCATGCCCCATGCTCCGGTGCGGACGGGACGATGACGGGGAACGGGCTGATGTGGGCTTTTGGGAAAGGGGGGCCAGCCCCAGCCAACCCAGGCACCCAAACGAGATGAGGCCAGCGAGAGCCAAGGACCGACCAAGGACTCGCCCCCGGCGAACATGGCGGAGCTTCCTTGGGCTTGGGTCGCTTCGGATAATGGGCTCTTTTTCTTTTTTTCTTTTTCTTTCGCCGCTTTCTTTGCTAGTCGATTTTGCCTTTTTAAGTCGACATCTAGAAAAGTATATCTAGAGCCTGGTTCCTCTTCCCCCTCTCCATCATCCTGGAATACCAGCTCTTCGTGTTAGTCACAACCGCACCCTCAAAACCATCGACATCTCCCAAACCTCTTATAAACACCACCACACCCCAGCTCAGAACCCGGACCCACTCCGAACAACACACATCCCACAACTTTAAGAACATCTTCTCTACCCATCGCAACAATGGTCGTCAACTCGGATTCCACTTCCAAAACCACCCGGGTCGTCCCCGTGGCCCCCAAGAAGACTGCCTCCATCGCAGAGAGGTCATCGGGTATGTTCAGCTTTCCCCCTCCAAGACCCAAGCTCCCCCTCCCCTCCCGGCCGGCCGGGTACATCCTCACCGGATACATCCCCACCGGATACATCCCGCCTCCCACTCAACCCTTCACCAAACAAACCACCCATCTTCTACTATCCCTCCAAATACAAGCACAAGCCAAAGCTAACCGAAAAACCCCTCCAACAGCCGCCATCTCCGCCCTATCCTCCTACTTCACCATCCAACCCACCGGCCCCGTCTCCATCCCCACCACCCTCTCCCTCTACTCCATCACCCAATCCTGCTACACCGTCGCCCGCCAAACCTTCCTCCTCCCCGAAGACCCCTCTTCCCCCTCTCTCCGGCTCCTTCGCCCCTCCGCCGCCATCGACGCCATCTTCGACACCGACGCCAAGCTCTTCTTCGAGGACGCTCCCCTCCTCGCCAACCTCACCCCGGACCTCAAGGCCAGCCTCCTCGCCCAGGCCGTCGCCGGCCTCGTCCTCCTCTTCCGCCGCCTCGCCGACGTCCTCGCCGCCGAGGACGACGTTCCTTTCCTTACCCACGACCTCTTTGCCCGCGAGCTCGACGCCTTCCGCCACAGCCCCGAGAGGATCGCCGCCCTCACCGCCATCGAGGCGAGCTCCCTCTTCTCCCACGGCTGCCGGAGTCGCGCTCAGGTCGCCCGCCTCGTCTCCCGCGTTGTTGAGCGCGCGGCCGACGAGCAGGAGCTCTCTGATATGCTCGAGGATGCTGGCGTTACGGAAGACGCTGCCGGCTCCCTTGGTTGGACTGTCGAGAGGCCTAGGAACATGGGTCTGCCGTGGGGTTTCTCCATCTTGCCCGTCAACTAAACGGGAGAGGCCGAGATGATGCACTCTACTCCGCGTCCTCGCATATTTTCTCTTCCTTTGCTTAAATTTCCTACTACTACAGTGCCATGCGCTGGCGCTCATATTAACGGCCTTCTATCTGTTCTTTTCATCGCCACCACCATACCAAGGTGCCTCTCAGCTCTTCTTATCTATTCTCTTTTGCGCC